>VMDO01022933.1:0-32529 GCA_007922755.1 Pedetes capensis
CAGCTGTAGCCCTGTGGCATCCGATCCTGTCAGATCTCGGAAGCTAAGCAGGGTCGGGCCTGGTTAGTACCTGGATGGGAGACCGCCTGGGAACACCAGAAGCTGTAGGCTTGGGAGAAGGACCTGGCAACCCCCTCCCAAAAATCAATCTGCCATTGAAAACCCTATGAACAGCAGAGAAGCACTGACAATAGTGTTTTCTCTGTTGTACAGAGGGTCGCTATGAGTCAGATACCGACTCGACAGCACCTAACAATAACAACAACAACATATTTGACAGTACTTCTCTACTATTCCTAGGATTTTCAATGGCCAGTTGTTTTGGGGTGGGTTTCCAGATCCTTCTTCCTAGTCTGTCTTGGTCTTGAACCTCAGGTGCAACCTGTCCACCATAGGTGGCCCTGTTAGTATCAGAAATTCCTATAGCATAGCATTTAGCATCACAGCAACATGCAAACCTCCACAGCACAAGTAGACAGACACATAGGGGAGCATGACTGCAGTCATGTTGAATTGAGACCATCATGACTGGACTCATGCAATGCTGGTTAGTTTTCTTCATAATTTCCCAGCTAAAATGTCATTGAACTGGTAAGTGGTAAACTCTGTCTCTGGGAATGTTCTTTGTTGTCAATACTAGTTTAAGAAAAACAAAAAGTACATTCCCACTTAGATGAGATCTCATTTATTCTAATCCATATGTACATTTCTCTTCCTGCGCCCAATTGTGGGGATGCACTTTGTTTTATTGCCAGCCAGGACCATGCTTCTGTCAGTCAAGGGTTACACAATAAATTGTATTCGGTGCAATCTTAGATGTGTATTTGATGAATGAGTAGGCAAGAGGAAGGAAGTATTGGTGGAGGAAATCTGGGGATGGCCATGTGACACTATAGACAAGGCCCATAAATCTAGCTTAAAGCCCCCAGTGTGAATTATAGGGATGCCTCAATTGCCAGTTGAGAACAGCTGTTTGTTGAATGCTGTGTGTCCTGCTGTAGTCAGGAAGAGTGAGGACTTCTCATAGCAGCAGGATGGTCATCATTGTGGGAAGCTCCACTGCCCACCCACATTCAGAAGCATGTAGAAAAGTGGACAAAGAAATTAGAAGAGTTTCAACCGGAAAGAGGTGTGCATCTCTCTGTCTCTCTCTTAACCTCTCTGAGGTTTGGAAGGTCCCCTTAGTAGTGGAAGGTGCTAAGTTTGAAACCCTAGCTTGCTATTTGTTGGGCAGGAGGGAAAGGACTGGAAGAGGAAATAGTATGACCTGTTAGCTTCTCTTTTCTTTCTTTTCTTTTCTTTCTATTACTAGGGGCCTGAATCCAGGGCTTTACAGGTACTTTGCAAGCACTCTGCCACCGAGCTGAACCCCCAACCACTGCTTTCTTTAAAAAAATTTTTATCCTGAGATAAAAGTTATGCTAAGTGACAGAGACTGCCTCTGATTTTGAACCTGCACTCCTCCTGCCTCTGCTCCAGAGTCCTAAGGATCATAGGCCTGAGCCAATGTGCCTGTTTTGACCTTTTATCTTGCAATGAGCCTGGGGTGAAAAGAATCAGAATGAAATGGGGGGACAGTCAAGAAACTATGCCTGGCTATGCACTGCTGCACAGTGGTGAGGCATCAGGAAAACCTTGAAATATCTTTCCAGTGAGAACCTGCCCACATGGAAGATGAGGATTTGGGACACTGGAGGGATGGTGTATCTCTGTTGGAAAACTAAGCTGGGAAAAAAGTAATATCACCACTCGTGTGGCTCTTGGGAATAAATGTATAATGTCTGCTGGATCCTAAGGAATCATTCTCATGTAGATTAGATCATCTTGGGCATGAGCTAGGCATTGCCAAATATGGAGGATTTGCCTAGACAGATGCCCCATGGAAAAACATTGAGGAAACCCAGGGTTTCTGGGTTCTGCAAGGATTTCTCAGGCAATGAGCCATTTATGCCTATGTGTTTCAAAGACCTAATAAACCCTTTTTTATACAGCCTCAATGCAAAAGAAAAAGCTATGATAAAACATCTCTTAAGAATAGTGTGGGCTTTTTCTCTCCCTTCTCAGTCCAGTTATCTGACAGGATGCTTATGATGTGGGTGAAACTATTGTTAATTTGGGAGAGACTGAACATATCTGCAACAGGGTATGCCTCATCACAAAGCCTGCCAGAAAAAAAGGGCAACTAAAAATGGGAGATAGAAGACATGGGGGTAGGCAAGCAGCTCAGACAGGAACCAGATATGGCATGATTTGCTTTGTGCCAGCACCTCCAGAGAAAAGGTAGATAAGCAATCATAAGCAATCTTGGAGTCCTTGTAAAAGTACTGAAGCAGGAACGTGGTTCCAACCCTTTCCCCTGCTCTTCCATGGAGGAAGGTAACTAATTTCTCCCTCTGCCATTGCAAATTGCTTAGAATTGGCTCCTCTCCCTGTGATTAAGGTAAGACAAAGATCATTACAGAGTGAGGACTGTAGGAGATGATTCAGGGCCTCAGTGGGACTCACTTTTTACTTGTCCTCCAAAAATAACAACAACAACAACAACAACAAAAGACTTTCTCTCTGCTAGATAAGGAATTTATGCTGATCCAAGGCAGGTGAGAATGATGAATACAGGTTAAGACCACTTGAGGAAAACAAGGGTTAATGCATCTAGAAACTGAGAGAGACTCCACTCCCATTCCATATTTGTAGTAATCTCCTTGATCCCCAAGAACAATCTAGGGATGGACATCCTACTAAGACAGACATTACAGACCTCTCCAAGGGAATTTTCATTCAAAGTTCAGACATTAAAGGCAATATTGAGGGGGAGAAGCAAAATGGGACTCGGTTAGCCCTCCTGCCCCTAGGCAGATAGTAAAAACTAGACAATACAAGCTGCCAGGCGGACCTGCTCAGTTTGGAGAGACTATAAAATAATTAGAGCAAGTTGAGAGTTTATGACATGCCAACAGTGGCTTCAATAACCCTTTCTCACTGTTAAAAAAAAGCCAGAAAGTACTTGGAGAGTGAATGTATGCTATAGGGAGCTAAACAAGGTTAATTTCCTACTCATGTTATGATGCCTAAAATTATACAAGTAATGAAAAAAGAAATCCCATCCTCCCTTGGCTCTGTTCCTGCTGTTCTGAACTTAGGTAGTACCATTGTCACCAGTCCTTTGAAACTGGACTTGGGAAGGAAAGCAGTAACAATTTTCCTCAGAGGTGAGCACACAGTGCTACCACCTTCACAGTGCAGTGGATTGGAATTTCACTCTGCACTGCTTTCATACTGATGTTATATGGATCCATTATTTAGTGATGCCACACTAACTGGTGAAGGTTATACTCTTTCATGGAAAACAGCAAAGTGACTCCCCCCTTGTCTACATGTGAGGAGACCTTGTGTAAGCCTTGGAGGACTTGGGGCTTGGTCAAGTCTACTTCCCATTTAGGAAGACTTTGCTCTAATAAGAAGGGTAAGTGTGCAGATGATAATTGAATAGGAAGTCCCAGACTCTCCTTGATCTTATGGAAACTTTTATGCAACAATATATGGACAGTTCCAGGCATGGTGGTATGCACCTGTAATCTCAGCTACTCAGGTAAACTGAGGAGGGAGGATCCCTTGAGCCCAGGAATTTGGAATCAGCCTGGAAAACATAGTGAGATATCATCTCAAAAGAACAAAAAAAAGGAAAGATGGAGAAAGAAAAAAGAAAACAAACTAAAACATGGATCTTTGTGAGAACACAAAAACCAGACAAACTTGAAATTATTGTTCTTAGGTGCCATCGAGCTGGTATCCAATCCATAGTAACACTGTATACAACAGGCCAAACATTATTGTCAGTGCTTCTCTGCTATTCATAGAGTTCTCAATGACTGATTTTTAGGAGTGGGTTGCTGGGTCTTCTCTCAAGCCTACAGCACTTGGTGTTCCCAGGTGGTCTCCCATCCAACTACTAACCAGCCCAGACCCTCCTTAGCTTCTGAGATTTGACTGGATCAAATGTCACAGTGATGCACCTGCAGGCAACTTGAAGTTAGCTACATTGAATTCAGTAGGAAAATTTGTTACCTCCCTGCCATATTTCTCTTCCTGGCCCAGTGAGACACCATTATGAGGAAAATCCCCACTCCCAGCTTCTGAGAAGGGATATAGTTGACTATACTACATGTCCCATGTTCTTTCTATTTTGAGTGGTAGGATGGCTTTCCCAAGGTCATGGATTCTGTCTTGACTATCTCACACTGTCAAGAGGACTTGTTATAATCTAGATGCTTATGAGCCAGTGGGAACAACCACAACAAAAAGAACTTGTTAATGTGCTGCTGTTCTAGAGAACATAATATGGCAGACAGAAGCCAAGAAAACTTAGGAAATGCTTGGAAGGAAGGAAAAGAGACAACCCTGCATCAGACATTCCAGGTTTTCCTAGGGATGTCAGAGCGACTTTCTTTTGTCTGTACTTAGAAAGTGGAAGGACTCATCATGCTTGTCCATATCTGCGGCTGTTGAGAACAAAGAAAAATACCTAGGCAGGGCACTGCTGCTTCAGAGAACCCATTGCACAGCACACACATGCCACAGAAAGCAAGAGCTCCTGAAGAAAAGACATGTGCAAATTCCTCTAATTATGGATGGAAATACTCCAGTCCAGAAGAGACTCAGAAAAGACTTGAGAGGAACTGAGAATTACTGGGCAGGCTAATGAATGAAGAATTTTCCCTATTACAAGGCAAGTCTGTAAAGACTGGGAGAGGTGGCTGTCTTTACAAATGGGTAGATACCAGCAAAAATACCTAAGAAGAAGAGAAAACTGAGAAAAATGACCCCAAAAATGTTGTGAAATAAGTCTTTAGAAAAGGATTCCAAATAAATGGAGGTACAAATGCTCATCCTCATGTATTAGCTGAATATGTGACCCAAGACACTTGATGGGTGTTTAAATCCACAGGTAGTACACAATTCTGTATGTATAATCTGTTATTTCCTATACATACATGGCTATGATAAGCTTAATTTATAATTTAGGAATAGCAATACATTAACAACCACAAATAATAATGAAATAGAGCAGTATAACAATACTGTCTAATAATTTATGTGAATGTGGTCTCTCTCTCTCTCTCTCTCTCTCTCTCTCTCTCCTTCTGTCAAAAGTGACTTATTGTACTCTACTTAATCTTATTCTTGTGATGATGTGATATACAATTCCTATGTAATGAGGCAAAATGAGAGGAATGACAGAGGCATGACATAACACTACGCTACTATTTAAGAATCAGTTAAACACAAATAATGTGATTCTATGATAGTAATCTTATAAATGAAATGGGTATTGACTAGTGAGTGGATTTCATACACAGTGTGTCTATGCTGAATAAGGAATGATTCATGTCTTAGGGAAAGAGAGAATTGGATGGTGCAAGATTTCATAATGTATTCGGAACAGGACATAATTTAAAATGTACAAATTATTTTTGTAATTTCTCATTTAATATTCTCAGACCATGGGTAAATGAGACCACAAAAAGTGAAACTATGGATGAAAAGGAGCTACTGCATATGAATTATATGATAAATCATAAAAAATATTCATAAAAATGCTCTATGTGTTAAGAAAATCAATGCATGAAGCAAATGAGAATTTCAATAATGAGAAAGAAGATATAAAAAAGAACTAAATAGAAAATTTGAAGCACATGTATTCAGTAACTAAACTCAAAAATTAACTGCGATGTTAGGCACAGTGGTCCATGCCTATAATCCCAAGGACTTGGGAAGTGGAGCCAGGATGATTGTAAATTTGACACGAGGAGCACCCTGTGTAATTTAGTGAGATCCTGACTCAAAACCAAAAATAAATACATACATATACATACATGTATACATACATACAAACAGGGGTGTAGGGTGAATCCAGTGGTAGAGCACTATCAAAGTATGTGTGATGCCCTGAGATCAACTCCCAAGTATTTCAAAGAGAAAATTAAAAGTATGTTTAACAAAACTCACTGAGAAGAATCGATAGCAGAATTTATCAAGCAAAAGAAAGAATCAATGCATTCAAGCATAGGTCATTTAAAATTATCCTACAAAAGAAGAAAAAAGAAAAAAGAAAAGAGTAGAGAAATTCTATGGACATACAGGTAGCCATCAAGTAGATCAATATATACACTAGAATCTCAGAAAAAAAAAAAAGAACAAGAAAAGAGAAGAAATGTTTTTTAAAGAACTAATGCTTACAAATTTTCTCAAAATAAGGAAGAAAATTACATCAGTTTCAGGAAGTGCAATGAATACAAACAGGATGAATCCAAGGAAATAAACTCCAAAACACATTTTAATCAATTTACCCAATGTCAAGCTCAAAGAACTTCAAAATCAGCAAGAGAAAAGTGATTCATAGAAGCTTCATAGAAGCATTAGTTAGCTTCAGAGAAGCTAACACCCCAAAAGATTTCAGTGGATTTCTCAGCCTGAAAAGTAATTAGATGACATAATCAAAGCATGCATGAAAAAATTACCAACAAAAATAAACGTTCCACACCAAAAGACATAGAAGAGGAAGGAGTGGACTCTATCACAAAGAAAGTAGATCTAGAAAAACACAGAAACCACAGAGGAGATTATGAGATGACCCATGCTGCAGAACAGAACAGCAGAAGGAGGGAATGAGTAGGACACATGTCTAGCTGCAGTTTCCCATGAGGGAGAGAAAATGGAGCTCTCTTTGTGAGTGATAAGTAAGCCAGCCCTGACCACCTGACTGGCAGCCCAATCAGAAAAGCCCACAGTACTTGAAGCCCTTGAACTCTTCCAGAAAGTTGTGGTTTGTCTTCCACTCTGGGAGTGGGAATGGAGATTGTGATATCACAAAAAAGTCACTAAGAAGACTTCTGAATAAAATGAGAAGTTATATCCACTTCTACAGATGCACAAGTTACAAATCAGAAGCACAAGAAATATGATAAAGCAAGGCAATACATCTCCAAAAGACAAGGATTCCTTAACCACTGAATCCGAAGATACTGAAATAGTAGAAATGTCAGACAAAAGATTTGAAAGTCTACTTGTAATATGAGCAATGACACTGAAGAGTACACAAACAAGGAAATGAATGAAATAAGGTAATCAATATAGGACCTAAGTCAGAAAGCCACCAAAATAGAAGACAAAGACAGCAAAATGGATAAAAAAATGTAGCAAGGAAATTGAGATTTTGAAAAATATCAAACAGAACAGTTGTAAATGAAGAATTCAATCAAACAAATAAAAACACAATGGAAAACATCACCAGTTGACTAGATGAAACAAAAATTAGAATATCGAGGATAGAAGACAACATTGAGGAAATACTACAGTTGGATATCAACAAAGAAAAAAATAAAAGAACATGAGGACAATTTTCATAAACATGGGAAAGTGATCAAGAAAGCAAACCTAGGAATCCATGGAAAAAAGGAGCTTAAGTAAAACTAGAATCAGAAAATTTATTTAGCAAAGTTATAGCAGAAAATTTCCCACATCTGGGGAAAGAAATGGACATCCAAACACAAGAGGCATTTATAACACTGAATTGATAGGATGAGAAAAGAACTCCTCATGACACATAATAATTAAAATTCCAAGAATACAGAACAATGAAACAATATTAAAAGCTGCAATAGAAAAACATCAACTCATTTACCAAGGAAAATACATCATCATTCCTTAGACATCTCAACACAAATGATAAAATCTAGGAAAGTATGGAAAGCTCTATTTCAAACCCTGAAAGTAAATACCTCAGTCAAGATTATTATATCAATCAAATTTATCACTTAAAATTTATGGGCAAATAAAGACATTCCAAGACAAGAACATACTAAAACAATATATGACCACCAAGCCAGCAATGCAGAAGATATGTGAAATAATACTAACACACTGGAGGAAGAAAGTCTCCACTAATAGAGTACAGGAAAGAATAAACTTCGTGGGAGAAACACACAAACTAAAGAGAACTAGGAAAGAATCAATCATGTCTATCTCAAAAAAACAAAAATTAAAACCTAAAGGAGAAAGAAAAGAATGAACAATACATGACCAAATCAGGAAAACACCCAACACATTTACAAGTCTCTCTCAATGATAACCTTACATATAGATAATCTTAACACCCAAACTTAAAGACATAGATCAGCAGAGTGGATTAAAAAACAAGATCCAACAATTTGTTGTATACAAGAAACACATCTCACATGCAAGAACACATATAGACTGAAAGTGAAAGCATGGAAATTGATATACCAAGGAAGTGAAAGCCAAAAAAAGAAGAAGAAGAACTGCCATCCTTATATCAGACAAAGTAGATTTCAAATTTAAACAAGTCTGAAGAGACAATGAAGGTCATTACATATTAATAAAGGGAATAATTGATCAAGAAGATATAACAATTATAAATATTTATATGTCTGAACACTCAAAGCACTGAACCTCATTTAGAAAATACTATTGGACTGAAAGGGACAAATAGGTTCAGGTACAATAGTAGTGGATGACTTCAATACCTCACTCTCTTCAATAGATAGAACATCTAGAAAAAAGTCAATAAAGAAACTTCAGAGTTAAGCCTGGCATGGTGGAACCTGAAATCCCAGCAACTTAGGAGGTAGAGGCAGGAGGATGGTAAGTTTGAGACCAGAGGCAGTCTGTGTAATTTAGTAAGACCCTGTATCAAAAAGTAAAAAAATGGGCTGAGGGTGCTGCTCAGTGGTACAGCACTTGCGAAGCATGCAAGCAGGAGGCCCTAGGTTCAGCCCTCAGTAACACACACACACACACACACACACACACACACACACACACACACACAAAATCAAAACAAAACTTCAAAGCTAACACCAAAATAGATCAAATGGCATTAACAGACATCTACAAAACATTCTACTGAAAAGCTACAAGGTATACATTATTCTCTGGAGCTCATGGAACTTTCTCTAAGATAGATCACATTTTAGGCCACAAATAAAGTCTTAACAAATACAGAAGAAGAATCAAAATAATTTCATGTATCTTATCAGACCGTAATGGAATAAAGCTACAAAAAACAGAAAGAAAAATGATAGAAACTGTACAAATACATGGAGAATGAGCAAAACACTCTCAAATGATCAATGGGTACTTGAAGAAATCAGAGAAGAAATTTTAGAAACTTTTAAAATCAAATGAAAATGAGAACACAACCTACCAGAACATTTGGGATACAGCAAAGGTGGTTCTAAGAGGGAGATTTATAGCTATGAGTGCTTAAATTAAAAACTCAAAGAACTTAATGATTTACCACAAGCTTTTAGAAAAATAAGAACAAATAAAACCTAAAACCAGTAGACAAAAAGAAATAATAAAATTCAGAGCAGAAATTAATGAAATGGAGACCAAAAGAACAACAAAAGAATTGATAAAGCAAAGATATGGTTCATTGAAAATATAAATAAGATTTATAAACCCCTAGACAAATTAGCCAAAGGAAAGAGAGAGAAGATTTAAATTAAGAAACTTAGGAATGAAAAGAGCTGGGGTTTAGCATAGTGGTTAGAGTGCTGCCGTACACTCTCTGAAGACCCATGTTTAATCCACAGCATTGCACAAACAGAAGGACATGGCAGTCTACTTCCAAAGCAATCCTGAAACAATCAGGTATTGAAAACCATATGATAGTCTCAAAGTTCTAGACCTCCCTTGACAGCACCTAACAACAACAACAACAACAAGGGATGTAAAAGGGAACATTAAAACAAATACAAATGAAATCCAGAGAATCATTAAAGAGTATTTTGAAGAACTATCTTCATAAAAATGAAAAACTTAGATGAGATGGATAAATTCCTAAACATATATGATCTGCCCAAATTAAGACATGAAAATATAAATAATTAAAACGATCTATAAAGACCAGTGAGATCAAAGTAGTAATAAGGAGTCTCCTGATAAGAAAAAGCCAAGGACTAGTTGGATTCACTGATGATTTCTCCCAGACTTTGAAAGAAGAATTAACAGTAATGCTCCTCTGTCCATTCAATAAAATAAAAATAGAAGGAACACTACCAAACTGACTCTATGAAGCCATTATAACCTTGATCCCTGAACCACATAAGGATACATCAAAAAGGAAAACTACAGATCAATTTCTCTGATGAACTTAGGTTCAGAAATTCTTAATGAAATACTTACACATGGACTTCAACAGCACATTTAGAAAGATAATACACTATGATCAAGTTTGTTTCATTCCAGGGATATAAGGCTACTCCTATATAATCAAGACAATAAATGTGATAGAGTATGTTCCAAATAGACTCAGAAAGAGAAAACACATGCTCCTATCTATCATCTTACAGATGCAGAAAAGGTGTTCAAAAAGTTTGGTATTCTTTTATGATAAAAGCCTTGAAAAAACTAAGAATTTACAGAACATACCTCAATACAATAAAGGCAATATATATAAAACCTACAGTCATCATCATACTAAATGGGTAAATACTGAAAATATTTTCCCTAAAATCAGGAAAAAGACAAAGGTGCCTACCGTCTCCACTATTATTCAATGTAGTAATTGAAATATAAGCCACAACAAGACAAGAGAAAGAAATAAAGGTATCCAAATAGGAAAGGAACAAGTCAAATTATCCCTGTTTGGAAATGATATAATCCCATACTTACAAGACCCTAAAGAATAATGGCACCTAGCAACAACAACAACAAAGACTCCATCAGAAAACTCTGAACTGATAACCACTTTCTGTTTACAATATCAGCATACATAAATCAGCTTTTTGTATATTTATAATGTCTAGGAAGAGAAAGAAACAAGGATAACAATGCCATTCACAATAGCTTAAAAAGAAAAAAAAATCTGGGATATACTTAACCAAGAAGGTGAAAGACCTCTACAATGAAAACCTTAAAACACTAAAAAGAGAAGCTGAAGATACTAGAAGGTGAAAAATTCTCTCATGCTCATGGATTTGAAGAATTAATTTTGTGAAATGGCTATATTATTGAAAGCAATCTACAAATTTAATTCAATCCCCATCAAAATTCCAGTGACATTCTTCATAGAAACATAGAAACAATCCTAAAATTTGTATGGAAACACAAAAGACCCCAAATTGTTAAAGAGCTCCTGAGTAGAAAGAACAATGCAGGGGACATCACAATCCCTGATCTCAAATTTTGCTACAAAGCTATATTAGCAAAGGCTGCATGGTACTGGCACAAAAACAGATATGTAGACCAATGGAACAGAATAGAGGATCTAGAAATAAATTCATGTGGCTACAGCCAACTGGTATTTGGCAAAGGGACCAAAAATATAAGTTGGAGACAAGTCACCCTCTTCAACAAATGGTGTTGGGAGAACTGGATATCCTCATGTAGAAGACTGAAACTAGATCCCTCCCTTATACAAAAAATCAGTTCAAAATGGATTAAATACTTTAAAACCTGAAAGTTTGAAACTGATAGATGGAAATATGGCAAAGGCAACTTAAGATGTATGCATGGACAAGAACTGTCTAAATAGGACCCCAATAGCACAGAAAACAATAGCAAGAATTGACTAATGGGATTGCATTGAGTTATAAAACTTTTGCACAGGATAGGATACAACTATCAAAATGAAGAGACACACTATAGAATGTGAGAAAATCTTTGCCCACTGTATATCAGACAAGGGTTAATATTTTGAATACATAAAGAACTTAAAAAGCTAAATGTCAAAAAGCGAAGTATCCAACAAAAAAAGGCAAAATAACTTAAAGGAGGTCTCAAAAGAAGAAATATAAATGGCCAACAATCATATAAAAAATTTCAGCATCCTTAGCAATCAGGGAAATGCAAATAAAAATTACATCGAGATACCATCTCATCTCAGTCAGAATGGCTAGCATCAATAAAACAATAAATGCTAGTAACAAGGAACCCTAGTACATTTTTGATGGGAATACAGGTTGGTGAAGCCACAATGGAAGCCAGTTTGGAGGGTCCTCAATAAATTAAAAATAGAACTACCATATGACATGGCTAATAGCATTCCTGGGTATATGTCCAAAGGAATATAAATCAATATACTACAGAGGTACCTGCTTATTCATGTTTATTGCAATGTTATTTATACTAGCCAAGATATAGAATCAAACTAGATGTCCATCAACAGATGAGCGAATAAAGAAATTGTGGTATATATACACAATAAAGTTTTATTCAGCCATGATAAATGATAAAATTATGGCATTTGCTGAAAAATGGGTGAACTAGAGATAACAATCTTAAACAAAATCAGCCAGACACAGAAAGACAAATATCACATGTGTTCTCTCATATGTAGATGTTAGACTTCAATATTTATTCAATATTAAAATATATAGGTCATGAAACCAGAAGGAACCATGCTGGGAAAGATAATGGACTAAAAAAAAGGGAAGGGAAGGAAGAAAAGGTAAAAGGAGAAGGAAAATGAAAGGAAATATCACATATTTTGCCCTTAAGAGAAAATTGGGATGTATATAGATATATAAAAAGATACACACATAAACCAGTCATGCAAGTGGAACAAGGACCATTGATGGGGAGGGACAGGCTGGGAATGGGGTCATGAAAGGCTAAGAGGGGAGGTGAACGTGAATAATGTACAATGAAACACATCTATGGAAGTATCATAATGCAACCCATTAAGTGGTAAACAAAAAATTGTGAATAATATAAGTCTAGTGGGGAAAAAAATAAACCTTCCAATCAAGAACAGTATATACAGCAAACCTTCTTTTACAAATAAAGAAAACACAAAGACATTTCCTGATAAGCAAAAGTTAAGAGAATTCATCATCACCAGACCTGATTTTCGCAAATGCTAGATTCCTTTAATTTGAGCTGAAAAGACACTAAACAGCAATAAAAAACCATATGAAATACAGAAAAATGAACACAGTAATGGTACTGAAAAAGTTACTACTAAAAAGCAAAAATATAAAGTATAAGTAGATAAAATATCTCAGTAGATACACAACCACAACAGGAAGATGTAATTTGTGACATCCATGTGAAGTTTGTGTGAAGAAGTAAACGTGTAGTGTTTTTCTGCAATTGAAGTTATCTTAGGATAGATTGTTTTACGTATAAGATGTTTTGCACATGCCCTACAGTAACAACTACAAAGAAAGGACCTATAGAAGATTCACAAAACATGAGGAAGGAATCAAAGCATGATACTACAAAAAAAAAAAAAAAAAAGCCACAGAGGAAGACAAGAGAGGAAAAATGGTTATAAAGCATAGAAAAAAATTAACAGAATCAACAAAGCTTCTTTCTACTAGTAATTAGGAAGAGCTAGACATGAGTACCATTTACTACCCTGTACAATACTTGAGATGAAATAGATGTACACTAAGCAATAGCTTTCTGGACTGTAACGTCTAGGCGTTCCAACTCTCGCTGTGCTAAGGAAAGGGGCTGAATCTCCCTCATTCTTGTATTTGCAAGCCTGGAAGATCTAGTACTCAAAAATACTTCCCAAATAGAAAGGAAAGGGAATCTCCAATCTATTACATCACCACTCTTAATTTTGGGCATGACTGTGGAAGGAAAGGGAACTAAATTATCATATTTGTTTTCTGTGCTGAAATCATGCTGGATGCTTTATAAATATTATTTAGTTCTTAAAACAAACATGCACATACCACAGCCATTTTCTTAGGAATTCTCAGAATATTTTTACTCAATTTCATCTAAACTTTGTTTTAATACTATAAGTACATTAACATCATCTGAAAATTTTAGATTAATGTATCACCAAAAGTATCATCCAATTTTGAGAAAATAATTTGAAATAATTGCCTTCTTTCAAAGATTCCTTCTGATTTTTACCCCTTCTTTATCCTCAGTTTCAGCCAACTCCCGCTGAGAAGTCTCCTCCGGAAATTTCACAGATATATCTCCTTGTCTTCGATTTCACTGCCCCTAAGCTGGTACAGCCTGCAGCCATATCCCTGTGGCATCCAATCGCCTCAGAACTCGGAAGCTAAGCGGGGTGGGGCCTGGTTAGTACTTGGATGGGAGACTGCCTGGGAACACCAGGTGCTGTAAGCTTGGGAGAAAGACTGGCAACCCACTCCCCCAAAAAAAGAAAAAGAGAAAAATCAGCCATTGAAAACCCTATGAACAGCAGAGAAGCACTGACAATGGTGTTTCCCCTGTTGTACACAGGGTCACTATGAGTCGGATACCGACTGGATGGCACCTAACAACAACAACAACAACAAACTGGTACAGAGCCTGTCATCTTTCTACATTTCTTAGGAATGTGAGTGGCTGTCCTCCTTGGGTACAGATAATTCCCTCTCATTCATCCTCCATACTTTTCCTAGAGTGCCCTTTAGATGATACAAATGAAGTGCAAATCAGTGAGACATATAAAAGATACTCATCCTTCAGGAATAAGTATTTGTATCCTATGAAACCACTTTCTCAGGATTACACTCTCTAACTAAGAATACTTTTATTTTTAAATTGGGAAGACAGACATAAATGTTATATATGGAATCCAGAGCAGATAAAATAAAATAAATTAGTGACTGAATTTAACTATTCAATCCCTCAGTATCTGGGTGATCTTAACAAGTTGCTGTGTTTCTACAGTCTTAACTTTCCCCAAGTATAAATACTAACAAAAGTGGAATCTTCCCAAGAAGATTTTGTCATGAGATGATTCTCATTTGACCCTAACAGGTGCCTTGTCACATCATAAGAATTTAATATTAGAAGTTATACAGTATCTGTAAATAGTAGAATTTACATAAATATTACTGAGTGATAACAGGCATTTGAAAATATGACTAAATGATGACTGGAGATAAAATAGAGTTCAAAATTGAAAAAACAGAAGATAAGTAGCAATATTATAGCTTAAGAAAACAGGGCATGGTGGTGAACACTTGAAATCCAGCAGGCAAGAGGCTGAAGCAGGAGAATCATAAGTTTGAGGCCAGCCTGGGCTACACAGTATTTTAAAATTAAATAAAAAATAAAGTAAAAATCCTACTGCCAAAGATGTTAATATATTGATAAGTGTAAAATGCAGTAATTCCATAATGGTGGTACACAAATCACTATGCACTCAAGAAGTTAAAAATATAAAAATAACTATATAAAATATATAAATAGTGAGAACCTAACCATGTAATTATTTTACCCTGGAAAAGTTATCCCTACTTACCTCTCTTTTCCAATTCATTTATGTGCATTTTTCCTGTATGAAAAGAAGTACAAATTGCTCAGAAGTAGGAAGGTATGATACTGATTATTGGGCTTTAAGTTACCATTGACTATTCTACAATCTTATTCTATAAATCTGTAAAAGTGCACAATTTACTGAAGGTTTTTTTTTCTTAAACAATATTTTTTTTATTTTCTAAGGTTAAGATCAACACATTCTTGACTGTTTCTTGGAAAAAAGAAGACAAAATAAAAACAAAAATAAGAATTTAACAATTAAAGAATAACTCCTGGTATGAACAGGGAAAATACATCACAATAGGAGAGAACCTCATAAATCATCAGGACTGCATGCTGACTTCTGTTAAGTCTCAAAAATACAATTATTATTGATGTGGCTATTTGTTGTTAAGTGCCATTGAGTCACATTATTAGGCACTTAAAAATCATGCCATTCTCATTTCATGATTATTTTTTATTCTATTCTGTGACTATTTAATCTGTCTGTTCTTTAGCAAGTAAACCAAACCTTTGAGGTCTGACCTTTTAATCATCTTCTCCCAGATATGTTTTGTTTCTGTCCTGAAAACAGTACCTTTTAAAAATGATGTCTCCCACCTACTGAAGATGAAATGCAGCTCAACACTCTGACCTTTGAAAATGTGGGTGTAGCAGCCAAATCGAAGGACAGAAATCAAACAGGAGATGGATGAAATAAACTCTTTTAAAATAAGTGTTGATCTTTTTTCTGTAGCTGCAAATTTCCCAAAAAAGTTTTTCTTGATTTCCAAGATCAATAAGCAATGGAATGGAGGTAAAGTCAAACTAACTCTGCCCAGCATTGTGGGTAAAGATTTTCCATGAGTGTCAGCTCTGCTAAATACCAGATATGTGACTTTGGAAAATCTCTGTTTCTTCTCTAGGGAATGTGATTGTTGAGAATGATGAATTCTATTATTCTTTTTTTCAATAGATTTTGTATTTCTTGGTCCACATTTTAGTAGATGATTCATGCCAACCATCCCAGAAGTGAATTACATCCTTTGGGATACCAAGTCCCTCTAAGAAAGGAAAAATGGGCATATCATCAGCAGAAGATGGTAATTAATAAGTATGCAGCATTCAATCTGTCTCCCATGCCTCCCTCCATTCAATTTTATGGCTTGTACATGTTACCTTTGTAAGGCATTTCTAACTCCCTTGCATGAGCAGAAATGTATAAAGGATATTCTTGACAGGCAGAGGATTGTTATTATAAAGGAAGAGAGAATAAATAACTCCCTATTATACTGAATTTTTCTTCAGAGTGGAAATCCTTCCTGAGGCAGTACCAGTACCATGACTCAGAGTACATCAAGTGAGTTATGAAGATAAAGTTTACAAATGTATATTCTCAAAGAGGATGTGCCGTGTAATGTTGAATTAAAAGAGAGATGCTAATAAGTAGAAGAAAATTTATATGGATTTTATAGTATTAGATCTGGAGCTAGATGGGTTTTAAGACACAGAAAAGATGGAATTCAAAGGGTATATGTAGGATTGAGGACTCAACTATCAGCTCTTTGACCCATGATTACCTAAGTAGTTGGATAAATATGTAGTATGAGTTTCTTAATTTAAACTCATCCTGTACTTACTGTAAGATATCTCTTCCCCTGTTTAAAAGACATTTACTGAGAGATATTCCTGATTTACTAGAGGCTTCTTATTTAAAATGCAAGTGCTCTAGCTTATAATAGTTTTATCTGTTACCCCTCATAAGCTCAAAACACAGAGACACTATTCATGTGAAAAAGTATCAATGTCAGAATCAAAAATAGATTCTATCATTCACCAGCTATTTGGCATTGGACAGGTTGATCCACCTCCACTAATTTATATAAATAGAAATTTTAATGCCTTCTTCATGATAATATATACAAAAGCACCAGTTCATAATTGGTGCTCAAAATTTAGGTGAACCTTTGAAGAGAAGTAGCTATGATTGTGTAGTTCCAGACATTGACTGGTGCAAAAGAGAAGGTATAATGCTATAGCTGAAAATAGAAACAGATGGGATGGCTGAAAGGGCCACGGTATGCCAGGAGTGATGGGAAAGTTGTTTCACAAAACATGCATTGCAACTTCCAAAGACAAATGCATTCTTGTATCTACTTCTTTCAATTTGACCTTGAACCACACCACTCCCATACTGTGACTCTAGAGAATTGTGACATGCTATTTCTTGATTAACAGGGAGCTCCTGTCTTTGGCATTATGCTGAGTAACTTCTTATATGATAATCTAATAGTCTGTCTGGAAAAACCATTTTGCAATTTAATTTCTGTCTCTACACTCACCTTCAGGGTATCCATTATGAATTAAGTTACATATTAGTTCAGAGAGCTGGTGATAAATTAGGAGATTAGAGCATGATACAGTTATTAAAGGGAAAATAGTGAGAGTTATTAATAAAATAATTTCATCCCCTGGTTCATTCCCCCATATATCCTCCAAGCACCAATTAACAAAAGCCATAGATTTACTTTGTCTGATAAAATAGTTCAATTTAAGTTCAACTACAGAGATATTGCATGGATTAAGACTGAAAGGTTTTGTGACATGACCCTATCTTAATATTAAAGAGAGAAGAAATAAAACACAACCAGTTCTCTATCACAATAAGTTTATTTGTAATAAATCCTTAAGAAACTCATTTCACTTTACCTGGGCTATTAATTAATTGTGAACAATTTTCTAAGTGATATTGTTGAAATCATTCACTTTCTTTGAAATATATTGTATAGTTTGAGACATTGAAATGAATTATGTTCACAGGAAATAGATAGTCATAGTAATCATTCAATACTGATAAAATGTGTAGTATTCCACAATCCTGTTTTTGTCATTGGGGTTACTGAAAATAGAACCCTTTTCTTCCAGGAGTTGGTGGTAGAGAGCTAAGATACAATGTCATAAAGAAGTAATATGGGAACAAAATTCCTTAAAATATAAAATAGAAGAGAAAAGCACAGAAAGAAATATCTCTGCTGAACTTTGAACAAGAAATATGAAGGGAAATCCACTTGTCAAATGTAGACCATACAAAGATAGTAGGAAAGAAAATTGTAGCAAATGTAAGAGGGGACTTGAAGAGACTAGACAGAGTATGGATGCAAGCTCTACTCAATCCTGTTCAGGAAGAAATCGGCTGTTAATACACTCTTTATTGATAATTATATTGTTGTTGTTGTTGTTGTTAGGTGCTGTCGAGTTGGTATCCGACTCATAGTGACCCTCATATGGTTTGCAATGGCAGACTGTTTCTGGATTGCCTCGGGAGTGGATTGTCAGGTCCTTCTCCCATTTTTGTGGTGCTAGGAATTGAACTCGGGACCTCAGAGACTGCAGCAGAGTGCTCTACCAACTGAGCTAAATCCCAGCCTGATAATTGTATTAATATTCACAAAGGCCTATGTAAGGTTTATATTAATCAGCTATTAAATTATGTGATGTGTAGCTATATCATTATGTGATATCATCATGAAACTAAATTCAAATTATCAAACTTGGAAATTGAATGAAAGTTGAGCAGCTCCAATATTTGACATCAAATACACAATTGTTGTAATCACAGGTCATTGAAAAATCTTCATGAAACAAGGGTCTAGAAGGCTAGTGTATAATTATATATTGAAAAGCTGGTAAATATAATGACAATAGATCACTCTTGATGTTCATCTTCTAGTAAGAGGATCACTGTGTCATAAGAGAGAGGAGAGAGAAAGAGAGAGAGAGAGAGAGGGAGGGAGGGAGGGAGAGGGAGGGAGGGAGAGAGAGAGAGAGAGAGAGAGAGAGAGAGAGAGAGAGAGAGAGAGAGAGAGAGAGAAATATAATCCCTGTTCAGTTAGACAGGAAGCAAGTGATCAGAAAAGCCTCATGTTGCTCTGGCCTCCATTCTTATCAGCAGATAGCTAATTAGTATACCTCACAAAAGTTCTAGGTAAAAATTATTGGGATTGATTTATCTTTAGGTCCACTGATCTTTTTATAGCTTCAGTAGTGTATGTAGATGTGATTTTGATCATGTTCAGTCATGTTTAATCAATCTGCCTCATCTGTATCATAGTTTTCCAAACTCATTGCAATTTGATCATCTTACTTCTATCTATGATTCTCATTTATTATAAAGGGTCTCTTCTGTGGGTACTATTTTAAGTTTTAAAATTTTTATAGGGTTATAAACTCTGATACAGGCACATAGAACTATATAAAGCCAGCTTACTCAGTCAACTATTTTGTTTCTGGAAATACAAATGTTAAGGAAAAACAAAATATTTGTGAAAGGAACATATGATTTTTAAATACATATGTGGGAAGAGCCTCTGAAAAGGAGGTTTCTTTACTCACATCCACTGTATCCTATTTTTTACCCTTCAGTAAGTCAGTGCCATTTTTATGAGAATACTATCAAGTGTTCTTGATATAATCAAAGGACTAAAAATAATGCCAAATAGAATCCCTTTTGAAATTCTGATGTAATGAACAGTGCATTTTATTCTCTAAGTTAGTTTTATAAACACTTATAGATAGAGCAAATCAATAATCAATTCTCTTTTGTAACCTACGAAAGTGAATGATTGCATTTCAGCTAGGTTTGATTTCAATCATTCTTGACATTGTGGTGAAGGCATTTAACTGTCCTCTGAGCATCAAGTATTAATTACTGATGGGAAAGCAGACATGAGAATGATTGCACACAGCTCAGAACACATTGTTGTCATTTTTCTTAGTTGCCATTGAGTCAGTATCCAAATCACAGCTACACTGTGTACAATAGGTGAACCATTATTGTCATGCTTCTTTAGTATTCATAGGATTTTCAATGGCTGATTGTAGTGGGGGAGTAGGTTCCCAGGTCTTTCTCCCAGGCCTATAGCCCCTGGTGTTCCCAGGCCATCTCCCATCCAAGTACTAATCAGACCCAAACCTGCTTAGCTTCAGAAAACTGACAGGATCAGATACCACAGTGCCATGGCTGCAGGCTCAGAAGACATAAGGAATATTTTTTCATGGATGTTCAGTTACATTAATAATAATCCTATTTATAATTTGGAATTGCAATAGTGGAGTTTTCATCAATACTTGAATATGGGGAGGTTTGTGTCATTGAATCAACAATGCCTGTATCCTCAGCCATACATGATAACAAATATCCTATGTGGAAAATCAGTTTAAAATGATGATTGTAGTAAAAAATATTTATTATAATCGATGCACCAAACATCAAAACAAAATGTTTTTATAATAAATTTCATAAGCCTTCCTGGCAAACTATATCTGCCTTGGTAAATTAACTATTCCAGACACTTGGGATGGGATTAAGTAGCATTCCACGATGTGTTTTATGAAGTAGGATTATTTTATTAAAAAGACATACAACATACAAAACTAAAATTATAATTTAGCTATGTTTACCAAATTGTAAGAATTTGTAAACTATATTGCGGTTAATGTCAGGTAGTAGTTTACAAACATATGATGAGGGAAATTACAAGGCTATAAATTTTAGTGATTAACTTATGCTGATATCAATTATAAGCATAGTATAAGACATAAACAACAGCTTGAATGTGTTGGAGAGCAACCAAAAGCAGGTGGGAATGGGAGAGTTCTCACCTTGAAATGCCAGAACTACATTGATTAAGATTTATGTTGATCTGCTTTTCCTCCTGAAGGTGCTGTCTGGGCTTAATATCAATGACTAAAGCCTCTAACTTTAGAAGTTAGTAAAAGAATATTGCATGAATCTCTAATAAGGGAAATAAATGAAGTAATAAACATAAGATCAGAAGTTAGTGTAATAAAAAATAAAACATAGAGTATGTCAACAATGCCAAAAAATGGTTTTTGAACAAATATAAATAAATCCATAACCATATAAATAAATGCATGTAAGACAGAGAAAAGTGTGTGTGTGAGAGACACACAGAGAGAGAGAGAGAGAGAGAGAAAGAGAGAGACAGAGACACAGAGAGAGAGACAGAGAGAGAGAAAGGAGAAATTGTTAATAGCAGGAGTGAAAGATGGAGCAATATTCAGACACTGCATGCTAAAGGGAAATATAATATTAACAACATGATGGTAGCAAAGTTAACAACATAAAAAAGAAACAACTTCAATAAAAATCACAATCTACACAAACAAGAAAGTAATGTAAAATTCTACACAAATAACCTTAAACCAAGGAAATTTTAGGTACACATGGCTTCACTGTACTGCTCTGTCAAACACTGAAAGAAGAAAGACTACTAATATTAAACACATTTACTTTGAACATACAGGAGAAGAAAAAGAAGTCCAATTTGTTTTAGTCAAAATAACAATGATACCAAATCTTGGCAATGTTACAAGAAAGGAACATAAATAGAAAAATACTCAACAAACTCTAGGAAACCCCAGTCCAGCTATATAAAGGTTAAACAAATAATGGCCAAATAGAGATTATCTGAGGAATACAAAGAAAGTGTAAAGTCCAAAATCAAGTTCATCATATTAACAGACTAAAGAAGAAAATTCAGTCATTTTAATAGATACATAAAAATTTTACCTGGTTGAAATAACACATATTTCTCATCCAAAAAAGAAAAAAAAAAAACCTTACAAAAATGAATAGAAGCAAATGTCCTTAGTTGAATTGAAGTTAAAAATAAACATAAATAACTTACAGCTAACATAATACCTAATGGTAAAAGATTGAATGTTTTCTCTTTATGACGAGGACCAAGGAAATTTTTTCCTCATTACTACTCTTCAACTACGGTGGAGTTCTAGGCATATCAATAAGACAATAAATAAATAAAGAAAGAAAGAAAGAAATAAAGAAAGAAAGAAAGAAAGACTGATAAAACATTTTATACATAAAAATCATAAAAAATGTACAAAAAAAGAAATTAGGATTAATACATGAATGTAGTGAGTTGCATATTAAATTTAACTGTTTTTCTATAATTTAGAAAGAAACAATCAGAAATTAAATTTTAAAAGACCATTTATAATAATACCAAACATAAGATAACTTAGAATGAATTTTACAAAAGCTACCTGAGAGTTCTGCACTGAAAGCTGCAACATCTATGGAAAACTTTTAAAATAAATGTGAAGCTAAGCAGTGTGGCAAATGTCTGTAATCCCAGTGACTTGGGAAACCAAGGTAGGTTCAAGGCCAGAGGCAACCTGCACAACTTAGAGAGACCTTTTGTTAAAATAAATTTTAAAAGGAGCAGGGAGTGTGCCTTAGCTGTGGAGCTCTTGCCTAGCATGCATGAGACCCTGGCTTCAACCTCTAAGACTGAAAGAAAACAAAACCCTAATTAAATTGAAATATACACATATCTTTTCCTTTTAATGTTGCTAACCTGTTCATTTTTCCAAAATTGACCTACGGAAGTAATACAACCCCAAACAAAAATCTATAATTGACCTATTCTAAAGTTATATGGAATGCCTGAGATCTAGAAGAGTTAACATATTTTAAAATAAAAAAGTAGAACATTTTGCTACCTGATTTAAAAACTTACTATAAATTTCACTAGTCACAGTAGTGTTACTTTGTTGTTGTTGTTAGGTGCCGTCGAGTCGGTATCCGACTCATAGCGACCCTCTGTACAACAGGGGAAACACTATTGTCAGTGCTTCTCTGCTGTTCATAGGGTTTTCAATGGCAGATTGATCTTTGGGAGGGGGTTGCCAGGTCCTTCTCCCAAGCCTACAGCATCTGGTGTTCCCAGGCGGTCTCCCATCCAGGTACTAACCAGGCCCGACCCTGCTTAGCTTCCGAGATCTGACGGGATCAGATGCCACAGGGCTATGGCTGCAGGCATGTTACTTTGAGAAGACATATATACCATTGGAATTAATTGAAAAATTCCAAAACAGATTAATATAAACAAAATTGGTTTTATACAAGTGTATTAAGTGAAAGTATTTCAACAAATATTGGTGGCAAAACTACATGTGCACATTAAAATTAATCTTCATACCTTCTACCCACCACACACACACACACACACACACACACACACACACACACACACGCACACAAAGTGATGATCATTTCACTAAAAACAGTAGCCACACACACACGCACACACAAAGTGATGATCATATCACTAAAAACAGTAGCCAGAAAACTTTTAGATGGGGTATAATGGTATATCCTCACAACTTTAGAGGGTACAAAAATGATTTAACATGATGTAAACAACATTAATGAAAAAAAGAGGAAAATGACAAACTGAACTTTTATCCTATACAGAAATTGGAACATAATAAAATGCTAATGTAAACTTAGTGGAGAAGGGATAATTCAAGGAGCAGAAAGAGGGAGGGAGGGATCTAGCAACGGGAAGTGATGATGAGAGAAGACAGAAAGGGAAGGAGGGACAAGGAGGAGTGAGGAATGAGAGAGAGGTCAGCCTCAAAGTAAACAGTCCAACATTAATAGTTCAGGAAATAATTATAATAACACCAACAATAACAAAGGATGGTAATAATGCAAATGGGCTAGATTATTCATGTAATACTGTTGACAATGTAAAAAGATAGATCACTAGAGAAAAAAGTGTGGACTTAAATCATAATTGGGAGCAAGGGTATACAGAAAAATATTCCCACAAAAATACGTGCAAATAGAAGAGAGGACACTGGTGGGAGGTGGGAGAGGGGGGAGGAGGGGCACAAGAGGGTAAGGGGGAAGTTACCTGTGCAGTGTACAATGAAACCCATATATGGAAATGTCACAATGAAATGGATACCAAAATGAAACGCATTAAGTTGTACATTAAAAATTTCCAATGTAAAAAAAAGTAGAGAACTTCGTTATCAAAAGACATTAATGAATTGGAAAATTAAACACATATTGAGAAAGCTATTTTCAATATACTTGTATGACAAAAGACATATATAAGCTATCTGATGAATATCTACCAGTTATAAATAATAAGATAATAATAATAATAATAATAATAATAATAATAGTAAATTCATGATAAAAACTGTCTAAAATTTAGAATTGACCAAAAACAGAGATTTCATAATAAATGTCAGTAACCATTAAGCCCATGAATAGTGCCTGATATCCTTAACCAGCAGGGAAAGTCATAACAAAATCATAAAGATCTTACATTTCATACTCATTAAGATGGCTATGGGCTGGAATTTAGCTCAATTAGTAAAGTGCTGCACTACATTCTCTTAGGACCCAGGTTTGACCCCCAAGTACCAAATAAATGAATAAATGAATAAATAAATAAATAAACAAATAAATGAGGACATGGCAATCCACTCCCAAAACCATCCTGAAACAATGAGCCATTGAAAACCCTATGAGAGTTGCTATGAGTCAGACTCAATTCTATAGCACCTTGAGTCAGACTCACTTCTATGGGACTTAACAACAACAACATAATGGCTATAATTTAAAAGACTAACAAAAGAATCGTTTATGAGAATGTGTAGCAAGAACTGTTATATATTTCTAACTTAAAAATTTTGCAACCATTCTGGCTCACTGCAAAAATTCCTTATGAATTTAAACAGATTTCAGTGGTATAGCACAATTACATTTGATATATATGTAAGATAAACGAAAATCTAAATCTACAAAGAGATTTATGCAAGAATATTTGCAATAATTTTTTCATATTAACCCAAAGCAATAGCATCTCAAATGCCCATTAACAGGAGAATGAATAAAAATATTATAGAAAAACACAGAGCAATAGAAAAAAGTAACTCTATAGACTATACAGATAAAAATAAAGCTATTAAGTTGATATAAATAAATTCTGTGATCCCATTTATGTGAAATCTCACAGCAGAAAGAACTAGTTTAAACAAGTGGAAAGCAAAGCAGTGGTTGTATAGGTGGGGGAAGAGAGGAAGATATTGGATAAAGACATCAGAGCGCTTTGTGGAGTATTGTAAAAGTTTTTTTACCTAAATTAGTGGTGAGTTCAGATTGTAAATACAGACCAAAATGTCCCAAACTATGTGCTTACTCCAGAAAAAATAAACACTTTGATCTACTTGGGATCAGTTCAGAACAACAGACACATAGACATAAAATTAACAGAATAATTTAGAATCAAATTAATATAATAATAATTAAAATAATAAAACCATCCTGGTAACCTGAAGGATACAATACCAGTATAAAAACCATAAATGGTGAAACAATACTCATTTAAAAATTGTACCAATAATTAAAGCAATAGCAACTACATCTAAATGGCACATAAGTGTAAAGAATTATTATACAAATATATTTAAGAAGATAAAGTCAAAAAACTAGATTTTGCATATGTACAGTAATCTTCAATAATGAAAAGACACCAATTCTTCTAAATTTATCTATTAAAATCAGTGAAATGGCAAACAAAATTCCAATACACTATTTGTACAAATTACGAAATACTGATTTGGAAATCAAGAAACAAGTAGCTTGCACAATTTGGAAAAATATTCTGAATGGAATCTCATTCCAAGAAATTAACAATTATATCTTAAGCAGTGTTCATTAAGACAGGATGGCATTGATACATAAAACATAATAGTTAAAGTAGATATTTCAACACATAGCACTTTGTATGTGTCAGAACCCTCACTTGTCTGTCAATTTGCCATTCTGTGGGGGCTTGTGTTACTGCAATGCTGAAAGCTATGACAGTGATAGTTCAGATACTAGCAGAGTCACCATGGTGGACTGGTTTCAGTTGAACTTCCAGACAAATACTGACTAGGGAGAAGGACATGGAAATCCACTCCATGAAGCACTGTCAAATAGAGGGCCAGAAAAGGAGCCACACAGGCTAAAAGACATTCAAGATTTGACTGGGGAGAGTTGCCTTCTCAACTGAAACCAAAGAAAACTAGAACCAGGTATGACCTTGAATATATCCCACCTGTGTTCAGAGACCACCTCAAGAACAGTTTTGATTCATTAGACACTAATGATCAAAGACCAGATGAATGGTTCCATGACATCAAAGACATCAACAAGGCGAGCAAAACATTATTTAAAACACAGCAAAAAAAGAAAAGAAAAAATTACATGTCAAAAGACTGAAATTTGTCCTTGAAGGTCCAGGAGCTAAAGTGAAAGAAAAACATGAGGAAGTTAGACAACTAAACAGAAGATTTCAAAGGGCAGCTCAAGAAGACAAAAGCAAATATTATAATGACATGCAAAGAGATTGAGGTAGAAACCAAAAATGAAGAACACACTCTGTTTTTCTCAAGCTTAAGGCACCAAAGAAAAAAATTCAAGCGTCAAGTGGCCAATAGTGAAAAATTCTACAGGGAAAATATTAAGTGATGCAGGAAACATACAAAGAAGATGGAAGGACTACACAGAGTCATTAAACCAAAAAGAATTGATAAATAACCAATCATTTCAAGAAGTTGTATATGATCAGGAGTCAACGGTATTGAAGAAAGAAGTGGAAGTTACCATGAAGGAATTGGTGAAACATAAGGCTACAGGAGTTGATAGAATACCAATAGAGATGTTTCAACAAATAGATGCAGCACTGAAAGAGCTCACTTGTTTATGACCAGAGATTTGGAAAACTGCTACCTGACCAACTGACAGGAAGATTCACACTTGTGCTTATTCTCAAAGAAAAGCGATCCAATTGAATGTTGAAATTATTCAACAATATTAGTACCTCATGCATGTAAAATTTTGCCATATATCATTCTTAAACAACTGTAGCAGAATATTAACAAGGAACTGCTGGAAAATTAAGCCAGATTCAAAAGAAGGTGCAGAATAAGGGACATCATTGGTGATGTCAAATGGATATTAGCCCAAAACAGAGAATATCAAAAGTTGTCTATGTTTTATTGACTTTGCAAAGACATTTGACTGTGTGAATCACAACACGTTATGGATAACATTGTAAAGAATGGGAATATCATAGCACTTAATTTTATTCATGAGGAAGTTACACAGAGACGAAAAGGTAGTCCTTCAAAGAGAACAAGGAAACATTACCTGGTTAAAAGCCAAGAAAAGTATGCATCAGGGATGTATCTTTATAACATACTTCTTAAATTTCTATGCTAATCAAATAATTTGAGAAGCTGTACTTTATGAAGATGAAATTGGTATCAAGATTGGAGGAAGACTCATTAACAATCTGTTTTATGCAGACGGCGCAAGTTTGCTGAAAGTCAAGAGAATTTGAAATATTTACTGATGATTAAAAAGCAGAGCTCTCAGTATGGATTGGATTTTAACATCAAGAAAACAAAAATCTTTAAAACTGGATCAGTAAACAACTTCATGTTGAGTAGAGAAAAGATTGAATTTGTCCAAGATTATGCTTTCCTTGGTTCTATAATCAACACACATGAGAAGGACATGGCATTCCACTCCTGAAGCAATCCTGAAACAATCAGCTTTTGAAAATCCTATAAGGGTAGCTATGAGTCAGATGTGATTCCACAGGACCTAAGAACAACAAACAATCAACACACATGGATGCATCAGTCAAGAAATCAAAACACATATTGCATTGGGGAAAACTGTTGCAAAAGACCTCTTTAAAGTGTTGAAAAGTAAAGATATCACATTGACAATGAAGGTATGCTTGACTCATGCTATAGTATTTTCAGTTACATCATATGCTTGTGATAGCTGGACATTGAAAAAGGGAAACAGGAGAAGAATTGATGCTTTTCAATCATGGTGCTGGAGATAAATGTTGAATATATCATGGACTGCCAAAAGAACTAATGGATACGTCCTAGAAGAAGTGCAACCAGAGTGCCCCTTGGAAGCAAGGATAGCTAGACTATGTCTTCCATATTTTGGACATGTTATGAGCAGGAACCAATCACTGGAGATGGACATGATACTTGGGAGAATGGTGGGCCAATGACAAAAAGGAAGACCCTCAACTAGATGGATCACCACAGGGTCTGCAACAATAGGCGTAAACTTAAAATTATTGTGTGCCTGGCATAATGTCGGGGAGTGTTTCATTCTCTTATACACAGGGTCATTATAAGTCTGACCCATCTCAAGAGCACCTAACAACAACACATGCATATTATATATGTATAGGTACATATGTATATGTGTACATATATAATATTCATGTATGTGTATATATATTTTAGATGTATGCATATATTTGTGTATATATTGTATATGCATGTATATATGATATATATAACTTAATATATATTATGTATAATATTTTATATATATCATTGCTATCTTTGTCCATCTATGTGCTGATGGCTACCTAGGCTGATTCCATATCTTGGTAATTATTAATACTTCTATGATAAAAACAGGTAGGCAGCTATCTCTTTTGTATTCACTTGATTTCATTTTTCTGATTTCATTTTCTTGGAATACATATCCAGGAATGGTATAGCTGGATCATATCATAGTTATATATAGGTTTTTTTTTTTTTGAGTGACCTTCACACTGTTTTTCAACCTGACTGTACTAATTTGCATTCTTCTCAACAGTGTTTAAAGGTGTAAAAGTGTTCCTCTTTTCCTATATCCTCATTGAATTTGTCTGTTTTTCTTTCTTTCCTTCCTTCGTTCGTTCCTTCCTTCCTTCTTTTATTCCATCTTTCCTTCCTTCCTACCTTTATTTTCTTTCTTTCTTTCTTATAACGGCCACTCTCACTGGGGTGAGACCAAATCTCAAAGTAGTTTTGATTTTCTTTTCCCTGATGGCTATGGATATTGATAATTTTTCAACTATTTACTGGCCATTTGTATTATTACTTTTGAGAAATATCTGTTCCAATCATTTTCCTATTTTTTATTGGATTATTGCTCTTTTTTGGTTAAGCTTTTCAAGTTCTTTATATGTTCTGGATATCTGGATATTAATTCTCTGACAGATGTGTACTTGGCATAGATTTACTCCAACTTTGGAGATCTGCTGATTATTTCATTTGCTGTGTGAGATTTTTTTTTTTTTTTTTTAATTTGCTGCAATCCCATTTCTCCCCTCTCAATTTGCTACCTGGGCAATCTGAGCCTGTGCCAACATCTTGAAGTGTTTCTTTCCTCTGTCTTTTCTTCCAGTAGTTTCAGTTTCAGGGTTCACACTAAGTTCTTTGATCTATTTTGAATTGATTTTTGTAGAGGGTGACAGATAGGGGTCTAGTTTCAGTTTACACTTGGATATCTAGTTTCTGCAGCCTTATTTTTTGAACAGGCTGTTTTATCTTCGAGATGTGTATTTGGCTCCTTTGTTGTGACTTGGTCAGCTAAAGATGTTGGGTTTATTTGGGGGCCTTCTATTCTGTTCCATTGGTCAATATGGCTCCATTTATTCCACTATTCTGCTGCTTTTTAATTTTTTTTTTTTTTACTATGGATCTGTAGTAAAAGTCACGTATTTTGATATTTCCAGCATTGCTCTTTTTGTTCAAGATTGCTTTGTTTATTTGGGCCTTTTTTGCTTCCACATAAATTTTAGGATTTTTTCTCACTCTTCACAGAATATCACTGGTATTTTCTTGAAGGCTGCATTGAATTTATATATCACTTTCATTAGAATGACCATTTAAAAATACTAATCCTCCTTCTCCTGGAATGTGGGAAGTCTCCATCTTCTATTGTCTTCTTCAATTTCTTTCTTTAATTTTTTTTTTTTTTTTTGGTACTGGGGGTTGAACCCAGGGCCTCGTGCTTGCATGCTCTGCAAGTGCTGGACCCCTGAGCTGCACCCTCAGCCCATTTTTTTACTTTTTGAGACAGGGTCTCACTAGGTTACGCAGACTGCCTCTGGTCTTGAACTTGCGATCCTCCTGCCTCCGCCTCCTGAGCCACTGGGATTACAGGCGTGCGCCACCGGGCCGGCTTCTTTAATGTTTTGTAATTTTCTTTATAGAGGTATTTCACCTTCTTGATAAAGTTTATTCCTAAGTATTGTATTTTACTTTTTTGAAACTGTTGTGAACAGGATTGTTTTCTTGATTTCTTTCTCAAGAAGTTCATTATGGTTGTATAGAAAGGCTACTAATTTTGTATGTCAATTTTGTTTCTGACTATATTCCTGAATTTGATTATCAATCCTAAGAGTGTCTGGTGGAGTCTTTAGGGTTTACTTAGTATCATTACATCTGCAAATAGGGGTAATTTGAACTCCTCCTTTCTCATTTGTATTCCCTTTATTTCTTCCTTTTCAATAATTGCTTTAGCTAAAATTTAACATAATACATTGAATGAGAGTGGTGAGAGTGAACCTACTCAGCTTTTTCTGGATTTTAAAGGAGAAGCTTTCTGATTTCCTCATGAGGTATAATTGTGGCTCTAGCTGTGTCATCTAGCCTTTATTATGTCATGGCATAATCCTTCTACAACTAATTGCTAAGAAATTTTGTCTTGAAAAGACGTTGAATTTGGTCAAAGGCTTTCAACACCTAACAACAATAACAACAAAAACACAGATGATCTTTTGATTTTTGTCCTTCATTCAATTTATGTGCTATATTTTACTCACTGATTTGCCTATTTTGAGTTACTCTTATATCCCTGGAATGAAACTAAATTGATTGTGGTGTGTGATCTTTTTGTTGTTGCTGCTGTTGTTAGGTGTCCTTGAGTCAGGTTTGACTAATAGCAACCCTATGTACAGCAGAATGAAACACTGCTCGACACTGTGCTATATATACAGTCATTTTAATGTTTAAGCCAATTGTGGCAGCCACTGTGTCAATCCAACTAGTTGAGGGTCTTCCTTTTTTTGTTGACCTGTCACTCTCCCAAGCATGATGTTCACTCCACATATTGATCCCTCCTTGCAACATGTCCCAAATATGCAAGAGGAAGTCTAGCCATCCTTGCAACCAAGGAGCACTCTATTTGCACTTCTTTTAGGAGAGATCTGTTGGTTCTTTTTGCAGTCTGTAGTATATTCAATATTTATCTCTATCACCATAATTCAAAAGCATCAATTATTCTCCTGTCTCCTGTATTCAACATTCAGCTCTCACAAACATATGATGCAACTGATAATATCATGGCATGAGTCAGGTGCACCTTCATCTTCAATGTGACATCTTTACTTTTCAATACTTTCAAGGGGTCTTTTGCAACAGCTTCACCCAATACAATGTGTCTTTTGACTTTTTTTGCTGCTGCTCCACTTATATTGATTATAGAAGTAAAGCAAAATCTTGAAAAACTTCAGTCTTTTCTCTAATTATGACTAAATTATGTACTTACCCAGTTATAAGGACTTTTGTTTTGTTGATATTGAGGTGAAATCCATAGTGAAGGTTGTGTTTTTTATCTTCATAATAAAATGTTTCAAATCCTCTTGTCTTTCAGCAAGCAGAGTTGTGTTATCTAAATATGATCGTTATAATATGCTGTAAATTCATTATGCAGGTACTTTAGTGGGGATTTTTGCATCTTTGTTCCTCAAAGAAATGTTATATAATTGCATTTGATTATTCATTCATTTATTTGTTTATTTGTTTATTTGTCTATATTTTATTTATTTTTTTGCAGGACTGGAGGTTGAACCCAGGGGCCTCGTTCTTGCATACATTGCAAGTGCTGGACCCCTAAGGTGCGTGCCCAGCCCATTTTATTTGCTTTTTGACACAGGGTCATGCTAAGTTACTCAGACTGCCTCTGTTCTCGTACTTGCAACCTCCTGCCTTTGCCTCCCAAGTCGCTGGGATTACAGGCAAGTGCCACCTCGAATATTTGTTTATTAATCATTGTGTCCTTATCAGATTTTGGTAGCACAATAACACTGGCTTTGAAGAATATATTTGGAAAGATATTTTCCTTTTTTATCTTATGATATAGTCTGAAGAGCATTGTATTAATCCTTTTAAAATTGTGTGAAATTCAAATATGGATCTGTCTGTTCCTGGATTTTCCTTTGTTGTTAGATATTTTTTCTACTTCAATCTCGTCTCTCATTATTGATCTATTTAATTTATGACTACACAAAAGCATTTGATTGTGTGGATCACAACAAATTATGAATAACACTTCGGAAAATGGGAATACCAGAACACCTAATTGTGCTCATGAGAAATCTGTACACGAACCAGGAGGCAGTTGTTCGAATAGAACAAGGAAACACTGAGTGGTTTCAAGTTGAGAAAGGTGTGCGTCAGGGCTGTATACTTTCACCCTATCTCTTCAATTTATACGCTGAGCAAATAATCCAAGAAGCTGGACTTTATGAGGAAGAACGCGGCATCAAGATTGGAGGAAGACTCATTAACAACCTGCGTTATGCA
>VMDO01022934.1:0-32594 GCA_007922755.1 Pedetes capensis
GAACCAAGGAATGCAGGAGGCTCCAAAATGCTGAAAGGGACTACCAACATGTTCTCCTCCGGAGCTTATAAATGAAACAAAACTTTGCTGACACTTTAATATCTACCATTAAAACCCATTTTGACTTCTTTCCATACATGATGCAAAAATAGTGATCTTCCTTTCCACTGGTGTGCATATTTTTTGAGGGAGGAATTCAAGTGTGTTTAATCATTATATCCTCTATAATGGGGCCTGGGGTTTAGCTCAGTTGTTAGAACACAGCTCTGTACTTTCTGAGGACTCAGGTTCAATTTGCCAGCACCACAAAAATGGGAGAAAGATGTGGTAGTCCACTCCTGAAAACAATCCCAAGACATTCAGCCATGGAAAACTCTATGAGGGTCACTATGAGTCAGACCCAACTCGATGGCACCTAACAACAACAACAACAATCCTCTATAATACCCAGCAGCACAAAGCTAAGCAATAGACAATGATTCAATAAATCTTGAAAAGACATGTATCAATAAAATTTGCCCCAACCCAGGAGAAATGATAAAGGCATGGATAGCTTCAAGTAAATGAAAGGTCAGAGAGAATATTATTGAGAATGTGTTTGATATTGCTTACACTGAATCCCAGGTAGTTGGTGTGGCATACAACAAGAACAGCTTGACATGAACCCTAAATATAGAATGTACATATTCTTTAGAAAATATTGTTATTGTTGTTAGGTGCTGTGGAGTTGGTGTCTGACTCATGATGACCCTTCCTGAATATTTTTGTTCCATGATGGAACTTTGTACTTTGTCCAACAGACAAATTTGTACAACATACAATTTTGTACAATAATTTGTACAACAGACAAAACCCCATTGTCGTGCTTCTCTAGTCACAGGGTTTTCAATGGCTGGTTGTTTTGGGGGAGAGGATTTCCGAGTCCTTTTCCCAAGCCTACAGCACCTGGTGTTCCAGGCAGTCCCCTATCCAAGTACTAACCAGGTTCCAACCCTTCTAAGCTTCTGAGATCTGATGGGATCGGACACCACAGTGAAATGGTTATAGGCTTAGAAAATATATCCTTTAGTAAATTCATTCTGAAGAAGCTATTTAGTCAGGACATTCAATCATCATAAAAAGAGGAGAAATTCTTTTTAGCAGTAGGTGTAGAAAGCTTAGGTAACACTTACTGAACACTTTGAGACATATAAATATAATGGACAGAGAAATTATATCATAAGGGAGTGAAATGATCTAAAGGGAGATATTCGTTTGAAAAATCATCTGAGGGTTCTAATTCAATCTACATAATAAAACAAAAGCCTCAGGTTCTTTCTCATTTCTGTATCTCTAAAAATGTTGGAGGATTGCCAATGAAGACACCGTGAGTCATCTGAAAATGTGAAAGTAAAATAGAATGGATTAATGATTAAAAAAAAAAACAATCTGAACATGCAAACCATGAAATTGCTCTAGGTTGGTGAGCTTCATCAAGAGTTCTCTATTCCTGGAATATATATAGCTTGAGGGCAGGAGATGATTCAGGGACTTGAGGCACTTCAAACCTCTCAAGAGCTATCCTGTCTCATCACCAGTATTTTGGTTTTTCTTGGTCATCTAACTTGCTTTTATGTTGCTTCTCACTTGAGTCCACTTAATTCAATTTTCTTGTATGTTGGGCCTATGCCTCCTGTATTAGTTAACTTTCCATTGCTGTGACAAAAGACCTGAGAAAGCTGCGTAAATGAGGTAAGGTATATTTCAGCTCATTGTTTCAGAGGTTTCAATCCATAGTCACTTGATTCTGTGGTTTCTGTGGCATGGTGAGTTATAAAATAATGGGAGGGAGCATGTGGTAGAGCAAAGCTACTCTCTTCATGGCAGTCAGGAAGTGGAGAGTAAATGAGGAAGGAAATAGGAACAAAATGTACACTTCAAAGTCACAACCCCAGTGACCTATTTCTAACTAGTCCCCATCCTCCAACAGCCAATTTAGTTATGAATTTATCAATGGATTAATCCATTGAGGAGATTAAGTCCTTCATGATCCAATCACCTCTCAATGCTACCACCAGGATAAGACCAAGCCTTCAATATATGACCATTTGGGGACATTTTTATGCAACCCATTATTGTTTTTGTTAGGTGCCATCAAGTCAGGTCCAGCTCCCAGTGACCCTATGTACAGTAAAAGGAAACACTCCTCAATACTGTGCTTTGGCTGGGACTATGTCAGTGCTATTCATAGGTTTGTCATGGCTGATTGTTTTGGGAGTGGGTTGCCAGGTCTTTCTCCCTAGCCTACAGCACCTGCTATTCCCAGATAGTCTCTGATTGAAGGACTAACTGGGCCAATCCTGCTTAGCTCCTGAGATCAGACAGGATAAGATGCCAGCATGCTATGGCTACAGACAATACACAAACCATATTACCCTCCTACCCGTATACAATTCAACTCATATACTTTTAAACAATACTTCTTGACTTAGTCTATTAAATAAGCCTAAGTCACTCCTAGCCTGAAAGATAACAAATAAATATTCCTTCTCCAGTGACTCCATATTTCCATAGGGAAATAACCCCAAATCTCAAATTCTCTTCTCAGCCTAACTTTACAGTCCTGCCCATTAGTAGTCTCTACCTCCTCGCCTTCTTGTCATTGAGCCTTGGCCATGATGATAAAATGGTCTGTGTAGAGACCACTCAGGGATTTCATTTTGGCAAATCTCAAGGAAGTTTCCTCTGTGGCTTTTCCTTGGATTCCCTTTGAAGTAAATGTTCAAATGCCAGCACCAATGGGAAATGGCTTTTGATTCAGTGCCTAGACTACTTTCTTTATTGGCCTACAATCTATCTATGTTGAGTATGCTGGAATGTTTAGCAAAGAAGAATCTAACAAACTTTACTAGCATTCAGTTCTTCCTCTATTGTTTATTAATCATTTTAATATACTTAATTTCTTCTGTATAAGTTAATTTGTAATAAATATTATCATCATTATCATCTTTATTTGGCATGAGAAGAGGTATGGAAAGTGACTTATATAAGGTGTCAACTCATACAAGCTGGAAATAGGAATTAATCTCTTTTTATATCTATCACATACTACCTCAGGTTCCCCACAGATGTCTAATGCCTGTTAAAGAAATGGAAAGATGGAGGGTTCCTATTATATTACAATGGAATGCTAGTAACAATGGCCAATATTTATTGATCATAATAATGTTCATCATTATAAGCATTAACATTTATTGAACACTTAACTATATTCCAGACATTTGGTTAAGATTTTTTTTATACTACTCAGTTTTAGGGGGTTGAATCCAGAGCCTCAGATATGCTTTTGCAAGTGCTGTACCATTGGGCTACACTCCGATACACTCTGAACCCTTTTTTCTCTTTCTTTTTTTCTTTCTTTCTTTCTTTCTTTCTTTCTTTTTTTTTTTTTTTTTTTTGTACTTTTTATCTTTATCTAAGTTATGCAGGCTGCCTGGTGTTAAACTTGCAATCCTCTGCCTCTGCCTCCTGAGTCGCTAGGATCACAGACATGTGCCACTGCTCCTGGCCATGCTAAGATTGTTAATATATTGTATTATATATAATATATAATAATAGCACTTTAAAGTATTTATTTACAAGTTCCCATTTTATAGAGGTGGGTACTTCATTTTAGTAAGTTTCAAACCTGTTTGTCAGATTCCTAAGCCTGTGCTTTTACCATTTTTTTCCTTAATTCATTGTCTTCCCATAGTATAGTATAGTAGTTAAGACTGATACAAAATATTTCAGTAATTCAAAATCCACCCTCTCATTGTCACTTTTCATCACTGTAAAAATATACCACAAATAACAATTTAAGGGAGGAAAGATTTATTTTGGTTCAGTGTTTCAGAAGTTTCAGTTCATGATCAGCTCCCATTGTATAAAACACAATATTAATCTTCACTATCAGCACCCTAAAGTATAAAAGTTTATGGAATCATCATAGCATAGATAAATTTCTCCAGCAGAAAAAACACTATTATTGTTATGATATTGATTTTATTCTTATTTTATATTCTGGTCTCTTGCTATAGCTGTAAAGTTCACAAATATAAAGTTTAACTGACATGGTAGTATGAAAAATCAGTCTGAGATAAAGCTTGTCATTCTACAAAGAAGATTAAATTAAGAAAATGGGTTTTCAACATTGTTCACATAGTCCAAAAGGTGGAAACAAATCAAATGTTCATCATCAGATGAGTGGATAAACAAATACAATGGAATATTGTTAACTTTAAAAACAAATGAAATTCTTATATATAATATAACATGAATAAACTTTGAAGATATTATGCTAAGGCAATAAACCAGACACAAAAGGAAAAATATTGCATGACTATTATCAGTTACATAGAATTGTGAAATCATAAAAAGAAAAAGTAGAGTGGTGGTCTCATAGTTAATTTTGATTTCCAACTTGACTGAATTGAGACACATCTGTTGTTGTGTGCCGTGGAGTCGGTATCTGACTCATAGTGACCCTCATAGGGTTTTCAATGGCTGACTGTTTCGGGATTGCCTTGGGAGTGGATTGCCAGGCCCTTCTCCCATTTTTGTGGTGCTGGGAATTGAACTCAGGACCTCAGAGACTGCAGCACAGTGCTCTACCAACTGAGCTAAATCCCAGCCCAGGACACATCTAGAAGATCAATAAATCGCACCTCTAGGTGTGTTTGTGAGGGCATTTTTAGACCAGAGACAACCAGAACATCAAGACCATAACATAATAAATGCTTTAATCCATTGACTGATGCAAAATCTGAATAGATTGTTAGAAAATGATGGAAAAGGGGAACTAGGGGACTGTTTGGAGGAAGTAGGTCACTGGGGGCATGTCCTTGGGGATTATATCTTGCCTTGGCCCCTTCCTGTTACTTCTCCTTTCTGCTTCCTGGATGCCATGATGTGAATGAGATCTGGGTTCCACCATACCTGACCCACCATGAGGGACTGAATCTTCTCAAACCATGAGATAAAAAATTTTTTCATCTTCTAAGTTGTTTTACATCAAGTATTTTGTCACAGTGACAGGAAATTTCACTAATAAAGGTGATTAACAGTGAATGAGGGAACGGGAATGGGCAGTTATTAATAGGCAAAAAGCTTCAATTTGGAATGCTGCAATAGTTCTGGTGATGATTGCAAAATAAAATGAATATAGGAAAAGCCATGAAACTGCATTTTAAAAAGAATAAAATCGTAAATTTTATGGAATTGTGTTAGTTGCTTTTCATCACAATGACAAAATGCCCAAGAAAAAAACAGGGGAGGAAGAATTCATTTTGGCTCACAGTTTCAGAAGTTTTTACTCCATAATCAGCTAGCTTCATTTTTCTGCTCTGAGTTGAGGCAGGATATCATGATGCAAGGGAATGGCAGAGGAAAGCTGCTCATCTCATGATAGCCAGGAAACAGAGAGAGACATACAGGGTTCTGAGGACAAGGTCTTCCTGTTCTTGTTCTTGTTCTTATTCTGTGCTTTCAGGCTGGGACTGACTCATAGTGCTCCTATGTATGAGAAAGAAATATTCACCAGTTTAGTGTCAGGCACACAATCTTTTTATATGTTTAAATCCACTGTTGTAACCACTACATCAATCCATCTAGTTGGCGGTCTTCCTTTTTATTGGTGACCTGCCACACTCACAAACATGATGTCCTTCTCTAGGGATTGTCCATCCCGACAACATATCCAAAATACATGAGACACAGTCTAGCCATCCTTGCTTCCAAGGAGTACTCTGGTTGTACTTTATCTAGGACAGATCTGTTGGTTCTTTTTGCAGTCAATGATATATCAGTATCCATCTCCAACACCATAATTGAAAAACATCAATTCTTCTATTGTATTCCTTATTCAATGTCCAACTTTCACAACCATATAATGCCATTGAAACTACCACGGCATGAGTCAGGTGCATCTTCATCTTCAATATGACATCTTTAATTTTCTGCACTTTAAAGAATCTTTGGCAACAGCTTTACCCAGTGTAATTTGTCCTTTGATTTCTTAACTGCTGCTTCCATTAGTATTGATTGCAGAACCAAGTAAAGCAAATTCCTGGACAACCTCAATCTTTCCTTCATTTATCATGAAACTGCATACTGACTCAGTTGTAAAAATGATTGTTTTGATGATATTGAGGCATAATCCATACTGAAGGCTGTGTTCTTTGATCTTTATCAATAAATGTTTTAAATCCCTTTCACTTTCAGCAAACAGAGTTGTATCATCTGCATAATGCAGATTGTTAATGAGTCTTCCTCCAATCATGATGCCATGTTTTTCTTCACAAATTCCACCTTCTCCAATTATTTTCTCAGGATACAGATTGAAGAGGTATAGTGAAAGCATACAGAGCTGACATATACCTTTCTTGACTTTAAACCAGGCAGTGTTCCTTTGTTCTATTAGAATGACTGCCTCCTGGTCCATGTACAGATTCTTTATGAGTACAATTAAGTGTTCTGTATTCTCTTTCTTTGCAATGATATCCATAATTTCTTGTGAACCACAGGGTCAAATACCTTTGCATAGTCAATAAAACATACATTGACATATTTCTGGTATTGTCTGCTTTTGGCTAATATCCATCTGACATCAGCAGTGATGTCCTTGTTTCTATGCCTTCTTCTGAATCCAGCTTGATTTTCTGGTAGTTTGCTATCTATATACTGCTGCAATCACTTTTGAATGACCTTTAGCAAAATTTTATTGTGTGTAATATTAATGATATTGTTCAATAATTTCTGCATTCAGTGGGATCCCCTTGATTTAAAATAGGCATAAATATGAATTTCTTCCAGTCAATTGGCCATGTAGCTGTTTCACAAATCTCTTAGCATAAGCAAGTTAACACCTCCAGTGCTGTATCTGTTTGTTGAAACGTCTCTATTGATATTCCATCAATTCCTGGAACCTTGTGTTTTGACAATTCATTCAAGGCAGCTTCCACTTCATCCTTCAGTACCATTGGTTCTTGATCATATGTAACCATTGGTTGGTCATCCACCAATTTTTTGTTATAATGACTCTGTGCATTCTTTGCACCTTCTTTTGATGTTTCCTGGGTCATTTAATATTTTCCCTGTAGAATCTTTCAGTAATACCACTTGAGGCTTGAATTTTTCTTCAATTTCTTAAGCTTGAGAAAAACAGAGCATGTTCTTCACTTTTGAATTTCTATCTCCAGTTCATTGTCCATGTCATTATATTATTTGATTTTGTCTTCTCAAGTGGCCTTTTGAAATCTTCTGTTTAGTTCATTATCTTTGTACTGTTTTCCTTTTAATTTAGCTGCTCCATGTTCAAGGGCAAGTTTCAGAGTCTCTTTTGACATGTAATTCGGTCTTTTCTTTTTGTTCTGTCTTTTTAATAACCTTTTGCTTTCCTCAGAAATAATGAGTTTGATGTCATGTCACAAATCATCTGGTGTTTGATCATTAGTGTCTAATGCATCAGATATATTCTTAAGGTGGTCTCTGTACTCATGTTGGATATACTCATTGTCATAACTTGGCTTTCATACATTTCTTCTAATTTTCTTTACTTTCAGTTGATGGTCTGATCCACAATTAGCACCTGGTCTTGTTTAGACATTTGATATTGAGCTTTTCCATCATCTCTTTGCACAAATACAGTCAATATGATTCCTTCATATTTTGTCTTCTGACTTCCATGTGTATAGATGCCATTTAAATTGGTAAAAACATGTATTTACAATGAAAAGGTCATTGGTCTGACAAAATTCTATCATGCTATCACCAGCATTTTTTTTTTCATCACGAAGCCCATATTTTCCAACTACTGAGCCTTATTTATTTCCAAATTTTCATTCCAGTCACCAATTATCAGTATATCCTGTTTGCATTTTCAATCAATTTCAGTTTGCAGCAGGTGGGAAAAATCTTCCTCTTCTTCATTTATGAACCTACCTTAATGGTGGGTTCACAAATTTGAACAATATTCATATTAACTGGCCTTCCTTGTAGGCATATGGATATTTTTCTATCACTGACAGCATTGTTCTTCAGGATAGTTCTTGAGATTTTTTTTTATAATGAATGCAACTCCATTTCTATTTAATCTGTCATTCCTGGCATAGTAGACCCATGCTTATCTGATACAAAATGGCCCTTGCCAGTCAATTTTAGCCCACTGATCCTAGAATATTGATGTTTATGTTTTCTATCTTGTTTTGGATGATTTCTAATTTTCCTAAATTCATATTATGTACAGTCCACATTCTAATTATTAATGGACGTGTGTTAGTTTTTCCCTCTCACTTTGTGTCATTCCACAACTGCAAATAGAGATCGCTGGGGCTTTACTCTATTTTCATCATTAAGGTCAACTCTACTTTGAGGAGGCACTTTTTCCCCTTTTATCTTTGGAGTGCCTTCCAACCTGGGGGGCTCATTTTCTGGCACTATAACTGACAGTTTTTCTCTGGTATTCATAGGGTTTTCAATGGCTAGTTGTTTTTGGAGTAGATTAGCCATATCCTTCTCCCTAGTCTGTCTTAGTCTGGAAGCTCAACTGAAATCTTTCTACCATGGCTGACCCTCTGGTGTCTGTAATAGCAGTAGCATAACTTTCAGCATCACAGAAACATGCAAGGTCCCACAGTATGGCAAACTGACAGACACTTGGAGGGGACAAGATATGCCCTGCAAAAGCAGGCTTCCAGTGCCTACCTCCTTCAACCTGGCTCTACCTCTGAGTTTACATCATCTTCTAATAATTCCACCAAATTTTGAAGCCATATATTAATCATTAATTAGATTAGAGTCTTCATGAGCCAATCATTTCCCCAAAGCTCATCTGCTGGAAACTAAATGTTTAATTCATGAGTCTTTGCAGGGAACATTGCCTATCTAAACCATAATTGGAATACATATTTTACCATAATAAAAATAGTGAAAGACAAAGACTCTAAATAACTCAAACCTATATCAAACCAACAATTTAGATAGAAATAATTATGTCCTAAAGAAAAAACTGGTCTGCAGCTATACTTCTATTCCCATCAGATGTTGGAAGCTAAGCAGGGTTGGGCCTGGTTAGTACTTGGATGAGAGGCTGCCTGGAAATACCAGTTGCTGTAGGTTTGGAAAAAGGACCTGGCAGCCCTCTCTCAATGAACAGTCATCCATTGAAAACCCTATAAACAGCAAAGAAGCACTAACAATAGTGCCAGGCATGGCACAGTGTTGGGTAGTGTTCCCTCTGTTGTACATAGGGTTGCTATGAGTTAGAACCAACTGGAGGGTGCCTAACAACAATAACAAAGGGACGACCATGCTCAAGGCTACATACTGAAGTGACATAGCTAGTTTCTGTCCACTCTGTGACTCACCTGGTTTGCCTTGAATTAATATATTCCAGCTGTACCTGCCTTATAGCTATTCCTCATGTAAGCCCAATTTATTACTGCTTTGGGCTCCGAGCTCCTATTTTCTCTGACAGAACCACCTTTCAAGATTTTTGGATGACTGTGTCCTTCTTCTCATTTTGATCTGTAGTTTATAAAGCATTCAAATATAAAATCCTCATAGATTTCTTCCCTAATCATGCTTTTACAAATGAGATAGCATTCATCTCACCTTTTCCATCACAGAGCAACTCTGCTACATCTCTCTGCTTTGCTTTCTTTTTGCAATATCTTCTAATGATGATTTTAATTACATATATATATATATATATATATATGGGTATATATGGGTATATATGGGTATATATGGGTATATATAAATATGTATGGGTAAATATACAATCTTAATACCAACTCACATTAAAATATAAATTCCTAAAGCAAAAGAACTTTCTCTATTGTGTTCATTGTTGTTTCTTGATATCAAGCATGGATTAGATACTCAATAATTCTTAAAAAACTAAAAGAAAAATAAAGAAATAATAAAAGGAAAGAAAACATGAGGGAGCAAGGGAGGAAGAGAGGGAGATAAGAAAGAAAGGAAGGAAGGAAGGAAGGAAGGAAGGAAGGAAGGAAGGAAGGAAAGAAGGAAATGAAGGAAGGAAGAAAGGTGTATTAATGTTTCAATAAGTGGCAGTACATTTCAAAATCCTACTGTAACCAGTAGAGCAATCACTTAGGACTCAATCATGGGAAGTTATAAGTGTATGAAATCCAGATTTATCATGGTAATGCATTTCATAATGAAATTCTACTTTCAAAACCACCTGCGTTTTCAAGATGCCCTTTAAGTGATATCTTCAGAACTATAAATAAATGTTAATTTTTATAGACATTCAATAGAAAAATATATGAGGGATCTCAAATGAGTTTAGGACTGAAGTTTAATGTTATTTGTACCAACATCTATCTGAAGAAAGATGTCCTATTTCTGAAATGTCTGATAAACTCCAGAGGAAGAAAGTGCCACCCTCCCCCCTTCTTTAGAAGGAAAGATTTATTCTTTCTCACAATTTCAGAGGTTTTAGTCTATGTCCTCTTGGCTTCTTTGTTTCTGGGCCATGATGAGCCAGAATATCATTGAAGGTTATAGGGGACATGTGGTGGATCAAAGTGGCTCATACCATGATGTCTTAGAGGAAGAGAGAGAGAAAATGTGGGGAGAAAGTGGCCAGGGTCCTAATATATCCTTCAAAGCCATGCTCCAGTGACCTACTTTATCCAACCAGACCCACCTCCTAAGGGTTCCACTACCTCCCATTACCATTGGCTGTGTAACAGGCTTTAAAAGATGAGATGTTAGGAGACATTAAAGATCCAGACAATAACATTCCACCCATACTCATTTCACATTATAACATACATCCACTCCATCTCCAAGAGTTTCCACATAATCAACAGTTCCAGTATTGTTCAAAAGTCCAAGTCCAAGTCTGCTATGGGACTCAAGACAAGCTCTTCATTGTGAACCCTTCTAAAAATCAAAAACCAAGTTAATACTTCCAATATACAATGGGACAGGGTAAGCATTCCAATTCCAAATGGGAGGAATAGAAAAATACTAAGGAAAGGTAAGACTAAGCAAAACTGAAACCCAGCAGGGTAAACATTAAATCCTGTAGCTTTATTCCTGGCATCTGAGGAACTGGATGGCATGATCTGAACTCCAAAGGGTGTTGTCATTGTTAGTGTTAGTGTTGTTAGTGAGTTAGTGTCTGATGCATAGCGACCCTACATGTAATAGGCAAAACACTATTGTTAGTGCTTCTCTGCTATTCATAGAGATTTCAGTGGGTGATTGTTTTTTGGGAGTGTATTGACAGATTCTTCTCCCAAACCTACAGCCCCTGGCGTTCCCAGGCAGTCTCTCATCCAAGTACTAACCAGGCACAACCCTGCTTAGCTTCCGAGATCTAATTGGATCAGATGCCACAGAGCTATGGCTATAGGCTCCAAAGGGTGTAGACAATTCCAATATACTGGACTTGCTGACTGTAGTCCATCTGGTCACTGTCTTGGGCTGGCTCTCCTCACAGCCTGGGGCATTCTTTGGCAGACATTCCATATTCTTGGCATCTTGCTTGAGATCTTCATTACACTTTAGGCTTAATTCTGATGGCTTTATGCATTACCTTCTCACAGGCCACCTGCTTGGATTCTTACACTTCTAAACACTCTCTGGCCTCCTAGACCTTCCTTTGAAATTTTAGTGGAAACCTCCATGACCCTACAGCTCTTACATTCGGCTTGCCTAGAGAACCAGTATCAGGTGGATGACACCAAGGACTGTCAACAGTGCAAAAGTAGTTGTGCCCACTTGGACCACAGCTGCTTCTGTGCCTGAGTGCCTGGATGGCCAAGCAGGGAGAAACAAATCCTGGAGAAACAACTTTCGAGACAGTGTTATGTGAACACAGAACATGGACACAGTCTTCATAGGGCAAAGTCTTTCAAAAGAGTTTTCACTTTCACAAACTTAAGCATAAGGTGTACTCAAGGGATCTTTCTCATTGTATATGTGCAAAGCACATGGCTTCTTTTTGATAGCACTAATTTCTTCAACTACTCTAACCCCTTTTTTCAGTACTGGTGCTTAAACTTAGGGCCTTGCCCGTGAAAGACAAGTGTTATACCACTGAGCCGCACCCTCAGCCCTTTTATTTTTTGTTTTCATATAACGTCTCACTAAATTAGCTTCTGGCCTTGAATTTGCCATCCTCCTGCCTTGGCTTCCCAAGTTGTTGCTGGGATGACAATCATGCACCTCTGAACCTGCTGAGGAATCTCTCCCCTCTCTGTCTCTCTCTCTGTCTCTGTCTCTCTGTCTCTCTGTCTCTCTGTCTGTCTGTCTGTCTCTCTCTCTCTCTCTCTCTCTCTCTCTCTCTCTCTCTCTCTCTCTGTTGAGTTTGAACTCAGGGCTTTGCACTTGCTAGGCAAGTACTCTACCACTGAGCTATATTGCTAGCCTTTTTTGTTTTGTTTTGTTTTGTTTTTTTCCTTGGCTGGGAATCACTCTCAGGGCTTTGTGCATTTTGGTAAGTGCTGTGTCACTGAACTACACTCCAGCTAATGGCTAACATGTTGCCCAGGGTATCCTCAAACTCATGATCTTCATTAATTACTGCCATATGCCACCACAACCAACAACCATACTCCTTCTTGACCTAAATTTTGCATGCATTCTTTCAAGGCCAAACTGAAAGATTTTAAAATTTTCTATACAGTGTTTTTCTCACTATTCTTCATATAAATATGACTAAAATCAACCAGTAGTACCACAGGCTGAATGCTGGGTTGCTTTGAAATTTCTTCCACCACATTATTTAGTCCATCACCTTTAAATTTTGTCTTATGTAAAGTCTCAGAGCACAGACAAAATGTAAGTAAGTTCCTTGCCAGAATGCAGCACAAGTGGCCTCTAGTCTATTTCCCAATATTCTTCACTTCCACCTGAAACCTGATCAGCACATCATTTTTTTTTTTAGCATACTAGTCTTCTGAGCTTAAAACAAAATTATCCATTAATCTTCACTTTCAACCTTCTAGGACTTCTCTGGCCTACATCTCCAAACCTTTCTGAACTCCTCCCTCAACCCAGATCAAAAGGCTTCTGAGCCACATTGTCAGGTATCGTTGCAACAGTATCTGTACATGTTATTTTGTTTGCTGTCTCAGGGACTTTATTATGTCTTATCTCAGTTTCCTATCACTTCAGTGCAACATGCAAGGGGTCACTCTAAAGAGGGAGACTTTGTGAGTCAAATGGCTTATCTAGTTTTCCACTGGGTACACTGTAAATTGGATCCAGAGATCTCCACTGGCATAGAACAGTATAATGCCTACAGACAGGATTTCTGCCATGGCTACTTTTAGAAACAGGTTATGTATCAGTTATCTATTGCCATTCCTGTTTATATATCTCTATCATCCTTAACCAGTGTATTATTAGCATTTCCCTCCATTTATCCACTCTTATCCCTCTTTACATGGAAAATCTTACCTTCTTCTGTCCTTTCTTCAAAATCTTAGTTGTATTTTAACGCCTACTTCTAATCTTAACATGTACCACCCAGATTACTCTTGTTTACATGGAGTCTTCATCACTGGGTTCATATAGCACTTATCATCTGCATGACTTAATCATTTGCTTCTGGTTTAATTACATGCAAAAGATTTAGTAAAGAACACACTCTTATAAGGTTAGTCTCAGAACTTGAAGCCCCCTTAGTATGTCCAACCTGTTAAGAACTGTTACCAAAACGATTCCAAAAGCTTCAAATCTCAAACAGTTCTCAAGATGTTATACAAGTCTAATTATTCATTTCTTTAATCATACTGCTCAGGACTTTTCAAGGTTCTGTGTGCATCACTACTACCAGGGGTTCATGTTACAAAGGCAGATCCCTTGGCTGTCCCTTACAGAGACAACTGAGCTTGTTACAATATGAACTTAAAATGCTTCCTTAATTTTTTTCTTTCTCCCTCTTTCATTGCCTTCTTTAATTTTCTTCTTTGGTGTATTATTTTTGTTGTTTGTATAATCACATTAGATAATTCTGAGGCAAGTGAGCCAAGGATCAAACTCAAAGAAACACTGCCCTACATACCTCACAGGCTGTAGGAAATACTGTTTTAAAAACACTGCTATTCCCTGATCCTGACCATATATGCAACATTTGGCCATACAACTGATAAAGGCATATTGAAAGACTCCGAGGTAAATGTCTGAAAGTGGAGAAGGAAGAAAGAATATTAAGAATGTGAAGTCTGGCTGCCCTCAGCATAGACTCCAGTAGTCTGGGTTGAGGGTTGAGGTAGCTTCTATATATTACTGATTTAATAGAGGAAAAACCATCCACTTAGGTGGCCAATGAATTGTACAAGGCTCTTCGTTGCATTTGAAGAGGAGATTAACTGTATTTCCACAGCCATTGATTTACCTAGTGAACCATGAAATTTGATTATCTTTTTTTTTAATTCTTTAACAGTCATGGCTAATTGGACATAAACCATCTAGCCTTGTTCAGGCTAAAACTAAATACATAACTCAGTGAGTCATTGCCCACACAGGGCAATCTTTAGGTTCCTCATATAAAAATCTTTGGGGGTGGATTTGCTTAGCACAGAATGTTGGAAATGTTCAGTTGTTCATTAAGTGTGCAGACATTAGACCTTTCAGAATCCCCACCCTGCATGAAACTTTTACATTACAAAGCAGCAGAGCCTAGGAACCAGTGTGACACATAGAGATGGTGGGTGTGAAGGAGTGGCATAATGGAATAACCTCTACACTAGACTTCAGAGGTCTTGGTGCCAGTTCCCAGGCTGCAAGAAATCACAAAAATGAGTATTTATTAGGCACTTTGCTAAAAGTTTCCATTCAATTTCTCTAATCTATCCCAAAATGTTCTTGTATTCATTTTACAAATGAAGAAGCCACGTCTTAGTAGTTTAGAGACTTCCTCAATGCTATACAGCTACAAAATGGTAAAACTGGGATTCAAAGCGGGTTATTAAAATCCAAAGACAACTCTAAATCACTATGTCCCCTTGCCACATTATTCCAATCATATAGTAACCTCAAGTAATTTGTGTATGTGTTTTCCTGCATATGTAAATGTTTCTTTGCATGTACATTTCAGTTCTGCATTGCCTTATTTATTCTATGTTGTTGTTTGGTGCTGTCAAGTAGGTGTCTGACTCATAGCAACCCTACGTGTAACAGGCAAAACAGTAGTGTTAGTGCTTCTCACCTATTCATTGGGTTTTCAATGGAGGGTTGATTTTTGGGAGTGTGTTGCCTGGGTCCTTCTCCCAAGCCTGCAGCACCTGGTGTTCCCATGCAGTCTCCCATCCAAGTACTAACCTGGCCCAACCCTACTTAGCTTCCGAGATCTGTGGGGATCAGAGGCCACAGGGCTACAGCTGCAGGCAGTTACTCTATAGTAGATATTAAATTGTTCATAAAAGTATGTGATATTAAACAGGGTTGCCCTGCAAACCTAACTGCCTATATGAGTCTGACAGGTGTATGGAGAGTTTACTGACAGAAAAGCAACAGCCACCACTGAGATGTTGACAGAAACCAAAAGTAGCAGCCTTTTGTTGTACATGGAACATAAGAATAAATGTCAAGGATCTCAATTGTTTCCAAATAGTTTTATATGAGGCCTTTTGATTTTAAAATTCTGTCAGTGAAAGAAAGAAAAAAATTATCCCCCCCCCCAAAAAAAAAAAATTTCTACAACCTTCTGGCTTGGTATGGCTGCACTATAAAAATTTAGTCTTATTTTCACAAAGAGCCTTGTAAGATGCAAAAGAATGGCATTATTTGTACGAAATTGGAATAGATTACATTATTTTCCACCATTTCCACTGTCTTATATATAAAATGTCAGAGAAGTTGCTCTAAGTTGAAGAAGTTGTTCTTCAAATCTGCAAATATAGATTTGCATAATAAAAGTCATGTCCTTGAACCTGATTACCTTATGTGACTGAGAAGATAGGAAATCCATAGATAAAAAAGATGTGAGGAATATTTTATAGGGACACATGGACATGCATATTTGTTTTCAGCCCTCCCAAAGGAAGGAGTAATTAGAAAAAATCAATGCAAAAACTCAAAAGGTGGACCAGATATCAAAGGAAAGAAGTGTGAATAACTGGTTTTCTAGCAGTGGGAATACATTTGACAAGCACTAGGTAAGCAGTAGGTTGAAATGTTAGTGTGGGATGAATTACCCTATAGAAAGAAGAGTCAAGAGAAGCTTTTGTGTTTTCAAATAACTGTAAGCCTTTCAAGTTGGAAAAGAAATTAGTATTTTTTTTCCCTCATGGCCCCAAGGAACATCACTGAATGAAAGTAAAAGACACAGTGTGGTTGGGCAGAATCGGCAGAATCAAATTGTTCCAAAGGGGAGTTTACTATGATGTACGTATTTAAATGACTGAAGCAGTAATTTTCATCTAGATTCTTTTATTTCTTTTCACAGATTTCTCAATTTTCTCCTCCTCATCATCTTCCTCCTCCTTCTCCTCTTTTGTCTGTTTTTAATCTCTCTCTCTCTCTCTCTCTCTCTCTCTCTCTGTGTGTGTGTGTGTGTGTGTGTGTGTGTGTCTGTGTGTGTGTGTAGGGCTGGGGAGCAAATCCTAAGCCAGTACTGTCATACTGAGCCCTGTCCTCAGTCCCACAGTTTGCTTTCGTTCCATCCTTAAAGACTACTTTTAAGAATTTGATGTAAGGTGTGGATATTTGTGATGAATCATTTCAGTTTTTACTACCTGAGAATGTCATCATGTAAGTTCTTTTTTCTCAGAGTTTTACTGGATACAGACTTCTTGAATGACTTGGGAGACTAAGGCAAGAGGATAATAAGTTTGAGGTCAGTGGCAGCCAATGTAATTAAGACCCTGTCTCAAAATAAAAAAATAAAAAAGGGAGAGCTAGAGGTGCAGCTCTTGGGCTGGTATTTAGCTCAGTTGGTAGAGGGCTGCACTGCAGTCTCTGAGGTCCCAATTTCAATTCCCAGCACCACAAAAATGGGAGAAGGGCCTGGCAATCCACTCCCAAGGCAATCCTGAAACACTCTGCCATTGAAAACCCTATGAGGGTCACTATGATTGAGATACCTACTCGAGGGCACCTAACAACAACAAGGGGTGCAGCTCAGTGGTAGAGTACTTGTCAGCATATCTGAGGCTCTGGGTTTAACCCAACAGTACTGAAAAATAAATAAGGAAGGAAAGAAGAAAGAAAAGAAGGAAGGAAGGAAGGAAGGAAGGAAGGGAGGGAGGGAGGGAGGGAGAGAGAAAAAGGAGAAAGAAAGAAAGAAAGAAAGAAAGAAAGAAAGAAAGAAAGAAAGAGAAAGAAAGAGAAAGAAAAGGAAAGAAAGAAAGAAATCTTGTCTGAAAGCCTTTTTCCTTCATCATTTTGAATGTGTCATTCAGCTCCCTCTTGTCTCTATGTATTCTAATGATGACTGTTTATGATGTGTCTAGGTATGATCTATTTGGTTTTATACTGCTTGGGTTTTATTAAACTTTTCAGTTATGTAAAAATATATATTTTCCATCAAATTTGGGAAGATTTTGGCCATCAGATATTTATGTACTCTTTCTGCCTTTTTTCTTTCTCTCATGGGATTTTTCTCATACAGATATTGGTATGCTTAATGATGCCTATATGACTCTAAAATTCTTTAAATTTTTCTTCATTGATTTTTCTTTTTATTTCTTAAGGTAGATAATCTCAATTGAAGTATATTGTAGTTCATTATTTTTTTCTTGTTTTTCTGCCTCCTCAAATATGGTTTTATGCCCCTATTTTTGTTGTGGTTAGGTGCCGTCGAGTCGGTATCCAACTCATAGCAACCCTCTGTACAACAGGGGAAACACTATTGTCAGTGCTTCTCTGATGTTCATAGGGTTTTCAATGGCAGATTGATTTTTGGGAGGGGGTTGCCAGGTCCTTCTCCCAGCCTACAGCTTCTGGTATTCCCAGGCGGTCTCCCATCCAGGTACTAACCAGGCCTGACCCTGCTTAGCTTCCGAGATCTGATGGGATCGGATTCCACAGGGCTACAGCTGTAGGCTATGCCCCTATATTGACTTTTAAAAATCTCATTATTGATTTTTCTACTCCAAAATTCTGTTTAGTGATTTTTTAAGGCACTTGGAGCTTGAGCCCAGGGCCTCATAGGTGCTTTAAAAGTGCTCTACCACTGAGCTGCACACCCAACCAATATTTTACTTTTTTTTTTTTTTTGAGACAGTCTAGATTAGTTATATAGGCTGCCTCTGACCTTGAACTTTCAAACTCTTACCTCCACCTCCCACTTCTATCTAGTTAATGAAATTCTCCACATGGCAAGACATCATTTTCATTCTTTCTTTCAGTTATTTAGATATGGTTTCTTTTATCTCTTTGAAATTATTTAAAATAAATGATTTATCTATTAAGTCTAATATCTATATTTCCCTTTTTAATTTTTTAAGTTTATTCATATGTTTATTTTTCTGTATGTCATACCATTTTCTGCATGTCTTCATTTTCTGTTGAAAACTGGACATTATACATAATACAGCATGGCAACTCTGGAAAATGGATTCTTTCCCCTTCCCAGAGTTTGTTGTTGTTGCTGTTTGTTGTTATACTTGCTATTAGTTGATTTTTTAATCTAAATACAAAAAAAATCTCTATTCTTTTTTGTGTAGCCTCTGAAATCTGTGTTAGGTTATTTTAGTGGTCAGGTAAAATTTGACAAGGATGCTCTTAAATATATGAAGTCAGTGAGTCTCCTGAATGAAATATGTCTGTAGTGTTGTACATTTCAATTTCACAGAAGTTGGAGAGTCAGAAAGCTCAGCTGTGTTCATTTATTACTTTATTTCTCCAGGATAGATAAATAGAAATGTGAAAGCTACCTTATTTTTGTCATCAAGGATATCAAATCTTCCTAAATGAAGATGGTTCCCGATATATACAGAGCAGCCTGACCTGGGCACTTTTTCTTCATTATCAACAGATCAAAATATAAGTATTGCTGAGTGAGGTTTTTTTTACCAAACAGAGAAGCTTGGCAATACCATCAGAAAGAAAAAGTTAATATATAACATATATACATATCATATGTATATATACATATATATTTGTATATATGTGTTTTGTGTGTGTATATATGTGTGTGTATATATACATGTATATATATCCAGAAAATATACTTTAATGAATTAAATATTGAAATACCATACCATTAACCCAAGAGATAAATACTCCCAGAAATAAGAGTGAAACAATTGCATTACACAATTCTGCTTACACACATAACAGGTATTTTGTATCAGCAAACTACTAGAGTATTAAAAAGAAAGTCAGTTGCTAGCCATTCTGGTACATGCCTATAATCCCAGCTCCTGAGGAGGCTGAGGCAAGAGGATTAATAGTTGGCGGTCAGAGGCAACCTGGAACTTAGTGAGTCTGGGTCACAAAATAAAATATATAAAGGGAGCTGGGGGTGCAGCTTAGTTGTAGAGCACTACCTAGCATGTGCAAGACTCTAGCTTCAACATCTTAGTATTGAAAACGAAAAGTCAGGTGGTGACTAAGAAAGGATGTGATACTTCTTCCTTAACTATGCTATTGGACTAGGTTGATATTTCCATTTACAAATTTTATATAGATGCTCTAATCACTTAAGATGCTAACAAAATATATTCTGTATATAAACCTTGCCTCAGTATCTGGATATGTTTCTCACATTATCATAGGCGTGCAGTGCATTCTAAAACCTGATTAACTAAATTGAGTTTGGCAAAAAACCTGAAAAGAAGTTAAAAATGATAAGCTACCCATCAAAAGGTACAGATTTAGGGTAGTTTTACTGGTCAGTTTGCATTAATGCTATTGGCTTTGCCAATAATAGATATTAACTGTAATCCAAAGGTGAAAAGGAAAAAGAGATGTGAAAGAAGCCAGAGAATTACACATTGTGAATTATATTGTATCATAAAAAGATGATTTCTGTACTCGAAAATACAGAAAGGGCTTTTTAGAGTCTTTTCATCTACTATTTTTTAAAAGAATAAGCACTCAGTGATTTACAGTTCTAGATTTTCATCCTTTTCACAATCCATCCAGATGTCTCTTTTCCAAGGTTGGAGCTCATACTTTCCAAAGTGGAACATTCACAGAAAGAATGTTCCATAGAATGTCTGTCAATCACATTTTCTCATCACACAGTAAAATTTGGATTCATTTTTCAAAGGTAGCTGCAGGAAATAAGATATTAGTTTCAGGTTACAGTAGTTGAAGTTTTCTTTGACTTAGATATTAAGTTTATCTCAAAGGTGAAAGACCAAGTTTATTATTTCTCTCTAAAAGTGCTCCAGTCTATTGAGCATTTGCCATGCTATCCATGGCCTTCTAAGCTTCATTAGAACCATACCAGTGAAATATAGTTGCCATTTAATACCCAAGGCATTTGTGGTCATAACTGTAATAATCAACCAGAGGTGGTATTAATTATGATAAAACTGCATGCCATAAACTGCCAATTTTCCATTTTCTTTTAGTAAAGATTTGGTGCTACATTAAATGTCAAATATACCACAAAATCTTTTTCAGAAAGCATGATCAGATGATTCTGATCCTTTTAAGGAAGTACCAAAAGGCTAATATGGGGAATAACAAAAGAAACTGCATCCTCTAACACTCCTGTTTCTAGACTAAAACAGATAGAAACCATGCCTGTCACTGATAGAAACAGCACAGGAAGCCATACAGAGCATTGCTTTTGCCTTCTCCTCTTTTCCTGTTATCTTTCTGTGCCTGTTTTGATGGATCTAGCAGGAAGACATCTAATGAAGGAGAAAGATTGTTTGTAGTCTCAATTCCAGCATTATGAAGCAGAGTACAGAAGGATAAAATTCTTTAGGAGACCAAGTGGTTAATATTTGTATGGCTTTGTTGGCAGCAATAAATCATTCCTAGTAAGCTTTTATTTTTTCAGATTTTGACCATACCTGTGTATAAAATTGGGAGTGGATCTCTGATTTTAAGTTCCAACATGAATATATATGTGTGTGTGTATGTGGTGTGTGTGTGTGTGTGTGTGTGTGTATGTATTTGATGTATATATTAATGTGGGTGAGGAACTGAAGATGGGTAGAACTAATGTAAACATATTGGAGTGAAAGGTGTGATATATTTAGTTATCATGAAGCTATTAAGAAAAATGCAATGGGTATATATGTATGTGTGTGGGGGGGCATGTGTGCATGGGTGGTCTGAGTTCTTATCTTGCCAGAGTGTTTGACTTAAATACAGAATTAAACTTGTATATACATTTATGCAAACCAATTCTACCTATTTTTTGAAAAAAAAAGTCTTTTTATTAAGCTAAGTATTGCAATGTAGCAAATGGTTACACAAAAAGATTGCAAGAAAATTAGAGTTTACTAAAATTTATAATATTTTCCTTTTCTAAAAGTGTTCATTTATCTTAGACCAGTGTATTAAAACCCAAATGCAATAAGCCACCCAATTTGACTGTGTATGGATAAAAGAGTAAGCAATTTGAGACCTGTCACTTGGATGTTTCATTGTATGTCTTCTGGTGGACCATCAAAAATATCCTGTGTCTCTGGTGCCATTGTGTATGCCTATAGTGCCAGCAACTTGGGAGACTGAGGCAGGAAGACTGAGAATGTGAGGATAGAGGACACCTGAATAACTTAGAGAGATCCTGTCTCAAACTATAAAATATAAAAGAGAATAGGGGTACAGCTCAGTGGTAGAGTATTTGCCTGGCATGTGTGAGGCCCTCAGTTCAATACCTGGTACTGAAAAAAAAAAATCCTACTGGCCCTAATATATAATTTGCAAAAATAGTAGTTCCATCTTCCCTCTACAGGTCATGAAAAGAAGAGGTATGCTGGGCACGGTGGCGCACGCCTGTAATCCCAGCGGCTTGGGAGGCGGAGGCGGGAGGATCGCAAGTTCAAGACCAGAGGCAGTCTGCATAACTTAGCGAGACCCTGTCTCAAACCAGCACTTTCAGAGCATGCAAGCACCAGGCCCTGGGTCTAACATCCCAGGCCCGCAAAAAAAAAAAAAAAAGAAAAGAAAAGAAAAGAAGAGGTATGCTTGTGACAAACTTAAGCATTATGCAATACTCATGTCTTCTAACATTCAGGCGAAGTAGAAAAGGTGGTCTTTCAGGAAGGTGTCAAGAAAGATGAATGAACAGAGAAGAAAAGAGGAAGGAGGAGTTAGAGTTTGAAAGCTAAATTTTATATTGTCAGGTAAAAATTATGATTTTAACTCAAGCATTTGTACAGAGAATGAATTATTACGTGTTACATCTGAGCAAAAGTAGGGAGGCCCTGTGGAGTTGCCTTGTTTCAATAACAAGCGAACCTGAATGTATTTTTTTTTTTTTTTGGATTTGATCTTTCCTTTACATTCCAAAATTAATGAGCAAGTTCTGGGTATTCCAAAAACAAATAAGAAGGGAAATTTTTTCCCTTATGATACATAGTGAATTTTAAAATTGCACACAATGACTCTAGCCAAAAGAACTTCTTTGTTACACTGGAAATAGTGGCCTTTCTAGAAAGCATGATGATTATACCTGTTGGACATGTTGTGAATTCCTAGATGAAAAGATGGTAAATGGTCCTCATTTTCATATTTGAAACTTTTGGAATAGTAGAACAATAAAGCAGATTCAGTAAAGATGAGTCTTTTTATATTGTCACTGTCATTTTGATAAGGGTATCATTTTACATTTGAAATATTAGGTTCTTCATTACAACAATCTTCACAATTAATTAGTATTCCATACTTTTTTTGCCCATGCAGAATTTCTTGGGTCATGGATTTGCAACCAGCTGACAGATTTCAAACAAGATAAGTTGTAATGGGATAAAAGTGAGGCTAAAATGGATCATGGTTATTTGGATTCATGGTCCCCATGAGATGAGTGGAATACCAGCTCCTCATACAAGTCAGGGTTTGGCTGACAGGATTATATATCCAACCCCTGTTTTTGTTTGCTTTATTAAATGTTAAATAAGTAAATAACTTCCACTGAATTAGGAAATAATCTGTTAGAAACTTCCCCTTCTGAAGCCAGGCATGGTGGCGCACATTTGTGATCCCAGCACTTGGGAGTAAGAGGTGGCCCTAAAAATGTTGTGACTAGGTGACTAGGTTAATATACCTAGGTGTCATTTTAACTGACAATAATAACAATAATGATGGCCAATGATAGAGTTAGAGAAAGCAAACAATGGCTACTTTATAAACTGGTTTTATATTCAGATACAGACTGGGGTTCAGCTCAGTTAGTAGAGAGCTGGTCTGCAGTCTCTGCGGACCTGAATTTGGTCCCCAGCACTATAAAAATGGCAAGAGAACATGGCAATCCACTCCCAAAGCAATCCTGAAACAATCAGCCATTGAAAACCCTCTGAGAGTCACTATGAGTCAGACCGACTTGATGACACTTAACAACAACAACATATTCAGATGAAAAATTTTCACAAGAAAAAATTTCACAAGAAATGGAGCTGTGAAAAGTCCTTGTTAGCTCTAAATACATGTGCAGTTTGCAGATAGGTGCATGTAGTTTGTGATCATTATGCATATAAATATGTATATATTCCATATTCATATAGCTAGGGGCTTTCCTTCAGATAGAGGAAGAATATCATTCTTGGTTTTGTAAAAGGTTGGACTAAAAGCAAATTATTTTCTGGAATCTGAAGTTATCATCACTTAGAACAAATGACAGCCATGCGGAACACTGGAGGGGACAGCTTAAAGTTGAAGAAAGGTTCTTAGTGTCCTACTTTTTCCCCAGGTGCCCTTTTCTTTTCCTTTTACTAGGTGATCTGCTTTCCTCTGCTTTTCTTTGTTATGCACCTCATTGTCAAAAAACAAAAACACCTGTCAATGGCTTTCTATGTAAACAGCTGAAATCTTCCCTGTTGCCCCACTCCAGCTGCATCACTGCCTTTCTTCATTCCACTACATAAGGTTCTCATCAAGGAGCCTGCATGGATCACTCAGGAATGTCTTTGCTCTTGATTCAGGAACACAGAACCTAGCAGTGTCAGAAGCATTATGGCCTTTGATCCAGAAGTACATTTTCAAGATTGTTTGTTTGTTTGTTTGTTTTTTCCTGCAGTACTAGTGCTTGAACACCCAGGGCCTCGCGCCTGCATGCTTTCCAAGTGCTGTACCACTGACCTGCACCCCCAGCCCTCTTTACTTTTTGAGACAGGGTCTCACTAAATTACACAGTCTGCCTCTGGTCTGGAATTTGCAATCTCCCTGCCTCTGCCTCCCAAGTCGCTGGGATTATAGGCGTGTGCCACTCTGCCCATCTCATTTTCAAATCTTATTGGCAGAAAAGTTGGGAAGTTGAATTGCTTTGCCAAGTATTTTGGATTCAAATTTTAAATCACAGAAATCTATCAGAGATTATCCTTGGGTTCCTTTCCAATTCCTGTGGAAAGAAATTAGAGGAAGAAATTGGAGAGAATTATAACCTAGGCTTTACCTTCAAATATCTACATGAAGATCCATCAGGTAATGTTTAGAATATTTGGGCTGGATTTGACCTTAAATGCTGCCATCCCCACCTAAGAGTTAGGTTCTGAGCATCCTTGGAACCCAAAAGCTGGTCATTGTTTTCTGAGATAGCATATTCGGCATCTCTCTGGAGGCTGGCTCTGACATGACCCCAGTATTTCCTAAATAGAGACTCTGGGTTCAGGGTTGACCCACTGCCCAGGTCTGACCTCTTATCTTTGGAAGTGTCCAGATTCTCTTTGGAATTATTGCCCATGTGCAAAATCTGCCTTTGCAGTTCTAAAACTGTATAGTAGAATAACTTCTAAAATAGCTTTCAATGAGTCCCATCTACTTCCTGTCATTGATAGCCAGTTGTAATTTCTTTTCTTAAGTAACTTGACTATAACCAAAAAATATGGCAGTATTAAGGGATGCCATGTCTGTAACTAGATTACAAAATTGATATATTTTGTTCTAGCTTCCATTTCAAAGAGTATAATATGATAACAAACTGAAAACAACCTATAGCCAACTGCCAGTTAGGAACTGAGGCCCTCAGCCCCGTAGCCTTTGAGGTACCAATTCAGCAAATCAGCACCTGAGCAGAGAAGAGGAATCTTCTCCAGTCATCCTTCAGATGACTTCCCACTCCTGGCTGGCACCCTTGTTGCACTTTTTTTGAGAGACCTTCAAACAAAACCAGTTAAGTCATGCATGTATTTCTCACTCCCAGAAACTAAGAAGTAATAAATATATCTCTGTGCACAAATATGTGTGCAAATGTTGCTGTAGGAAAATACACACAACCTAAAATTCACCATTTTAAACATTTTTAACTGTGTTTTGTCATATTAAGTACATTTACATTGTCTTGTAACTATTACCAACCATTCGTCATTTGGACATTCCATCTTCCCTGACTGATACTCTGTATTATTGAATACACAATTCACATTACCCTCTCTCTCCAATCTCTGGCAACCACCATTCCACATTCCATCTTATGAAACTGACTGCTATAGCTACCTTATCTATGTTGAACCATTCAGCATCTGTCCTTCCATTTTGGGGCTATTTCATTAGACATTATGCCTTCAAGTTTCAGCTATGTTGTAGTGTTGTTGGAAATGCTTCCCTTCTTGAGGCTAAATTGTATATGAATGCATGTATATGCCACCTTGGTTTATCCTCTAACCCATCAATGGACTCTTGGATTGCTTCCATTTTTGACTATTTTGAATAATCTTCCTATAAAAATGGCTATACAAAAAGTTCTAGAAGGAGTGAAAGACACCAAAACCTCAACCACAAAACTTCTAGAACTAATCAACTCCTTCAGCAAAGTGGCAGGTTATAAAATCAACACACAAAAATCAATAGCTTTTCTTTACACCAACTGCAATCAGGAAGAGAAGGAAATTTCACTATAGTCCACCAGAAAATTAAATACCTTGGAATCAATCTAACCAAAGACGCTTCAGATCTCTACAAGGAAATTTTCAAAACATTAAAGAAAGAAATAGCAGAGGACACTGAAAAATAGAAAGACTTTCCCTACTCCTAGATAGGGAGAATTAATATAATAAAAATGGCTATCCTACCAAAAACAATTTGTAGATTTAATGCAATCCCCATTAGAATTCCACTGACCGACTTTACAGAAATAGAAAAAAACAATCCAAGAATTCATATGGAACCACAAAAGACCACGTATAGCCAAAACACTCTTAAGCTGCAAAACTAATGCAGGTAGAATCACAATCCCTGACTTCAAGCTATACTATAGGGCAGTGGTAGCAAAAACAGCTTGGTACCGGCACAAAAATAGGCCTGAAGGCATCTGGAACAGAACAGAAGACCCAGAAATACCTCAACACACCTATAACCACCTTATTTTTGACAAAGGAGCAAAGCAAATAAACTGGGAAAAGAATAGCCTTTTCAATAAATGGTGCTGGGAAACATGGTCATCCACATGCAGAAAAATGTAAACTGACCTGCATCTGTCAATATGCACAAGAGTTAACTCAAAATGGATAAAAGATCGCAACATAAAACCAGAAACTTTAAAACTTATAGAAGACCAGATGGGCAATACACTTCATCATATAGGCATAGGAAAGCATTTCCTTAATAGGACTCCAATTGATCAAGAAATTGCAACAAGAACAGATAAATGGGATTACATGAAATTAAAAAGCTTCTGCACAGCAAAAGAAACAACTAACAGAGTCAAGGAAACCTCCACTGAATGGGAAAATAATCTTCACATCCTATACATCAGACAAAGGTCTAATTACCAGAATTTATAAAGAACTAAAGAAAAAAACTCCCAAGAAAACAAATAACCCAATACACAAATGGACAATGGAACTGAGTAGACAGTTCTCAAATGAAGAGGTCCATAAAGCCATGAAACACATGAAAAAATGCTCAACATCCGTAGCCATTAGGGAAATGCAAATTAAAACAACTCTGAGATTTCACCTTACACCAGTAAGAATGGCCAAGATCAATAAAACAAACAACAACAAATGCTGGTAAGGTTGTGGGGAAAAGGGAACACTCTTACATTGTTGGTGGAGCTGTAAATTGGTGCAACCACTGTGGAAATCAATATGGAGGTATCTTAAAAAAACTAAAAATAGATCTACCATATGACCCAGCTATAACACAATTGGGAATTTATCCAAAGGGAGATGGGTCATCTTACCACAGAGACACCTGCATTTCCATGTTCAATGCAGCACTTTTCACAATAGCAAGGATATGGAATCAACCAAAGTGCCCTTCAACAGAAGAATGGATAAAAAAATTATGGTATATATACACAATGGAATAATACTCAGCAATCAAGAAAAATGAAATAAGGTCATTCACAGCAAAATGGATGGAATTAGAGAAAATTATTTTAAGTGAATGAATACAAGCTCAGAAAGAGAAACTCCACATGTTCTCACTCATATGTGGGAGTTGAGTCAAAATTATAAGGAGGAAACATCCTATTCAAAGGTCGGATCAAAATAAAATGAAAAAAAAAGCTAAGAATTGTGTCAATATAAATGGTCTAGAAAATGCATGCAATTGTTCTGACAAGATAATAACAAAGTTCGCTACAGGAAAAATTTCTATCTTAAACAGAACTGGGACTCAAGTACATATAGAAAAATATTACCATAAAAAGATAAGTAAATGGTAGAGAAGACTTTGATGGGGGAGGGTGGGACGGGGGAGGAAGCGCACAAGAGGGTAAGGGAGAACCTATATGAATAATGTACAATAAAATGCATATATGGAAATCTCACAATGAAAACCATGTCAGAATGAATCACATTAAGGTATACGTTAAAAGTTTCCAATAAAAAATAGCTATGCACATACCTGTTTGAGTCCTTGCTTTCAGTTGTTTTGAATATATACTGAGAAGTAGTAAAGTGTAATTTTTTGAATAATCACCAAACCCAGTTTTGTTTTAAGCCACTGTGGTTTATGGTCATATTTTGCACATAATTAGGAAACTAAAATGAATGGGTTTTAGGTTAAATAAAAGTGAAGGGAAAACTAGTCCCTGCCCTCCTGCACCTCATAGCCTAGTAATGGAGACAGAAATAATCAAATATTCATGGCATTAAATGTATAGGTGTCATCAAGTTGGGTCTGACTCATAGCAACCCTGTGTATACCAGAAGGAAACACTCCCTAGGGAAAAAAAAGTGTTTGATTTGTAACAGTATTACCCAGGCAAGAGAATCAAGATCAAGCTTACAATCAATTCAAGCAATAGGAGGAGTTTCAAATGATCCAACTAGCTAACAGGTTTTAGCCAAGATTGAACAGAAGAAAGATTCTTGCCTAGAGATTTCATGCTTCCCTTGCAGCAGAAGATGCAAACCATTCAAGAGAAGAGGAAATCACATTATCCAGGCTTCACGTGCCATTATCTTGAATGTCAACTGCTTAACCTTCTCTTCTCATCCATAGCTGTTTCAGTGGTGTGGAATTACTGCATCACATTGATATTTTGCTGGTTCCTGTATTAGTTGTTTTGTTTTTAAATAGATACTGTTTTCTGTTTTGTTCAGCCTTAAATAACAGATGTGAATTCTAGTATGCTTCAGAGCAAATATCTAGAAAGACTAAGTATTACAGTTGGGTTGAATGAAAATCTGGCCTGGCTTTGTTAGGATATCCTCCTAGTAAGACTACTTGTGAGTAGGGTGCTGTGGTACACTCCTGAGTTCCCAGCTATTTGGGAGGGTAAGGCAAGAGGACACTGAATTTAAGGCCAGTGGTAGCCAGAGCAACTTATCAAGGCACTATCTCAAAATTTAAAAAAATAAGTTAAAAAGGGATTGAGGCACAGCTTAATGGTAAAGCAGTTGTCTAGAATGTGCAAGGTCCTGGGTTCAACCTAGAGTACTCTGAAAAAAATACCATTAACTTGGTATGTAGCTCAGATATAGTTTGTTGGTTGGTAGGTGCTATGGAGTCATGTCTGACTCATAGCGACCCTCACAGGGTTTTCAATGGCTGATTGTTTCAAGATTGCCTCGTGAGTGGATTGCCCAATCCTTCTCCATTACTTGCAGTGCTGGGAGTTGAACCTGGGACCTCAGAGACTGCAGAGCGGCACTCTACCAACTGAGCTAAATCCCGGCTCCAGGTCAGACATATCAATTGCTTAGACTGAGTTTCACCTCCACAACTGCAAAAAAAAATTAATTTAATTTAATTTTTACAAAACTACTTGAAATTTTTATCTTGGACCCTTCATTTCCCTTATGAGGGCTTCAAAATTACAGCCTAAATGTATGGCACCTTTTTTCAACTTTTGATTATATTTGCAATGTTGATGAATTTTATCTTGGTCCAAAGCATTTAGAGGTAAAATATTAAATTTATAAAGTTGAGTTCTAAGGTAACCACAGAGAACTATTCTTGGCCTAGACATTAATTTCATCTCTGAATAGTCAATGATTATGAGAAATTCATTGAAAAAATTATGGATCTAAATCCTAACCCCCCCAACCTGCCCCAACATGTTGGTCAGTTTGTTGTGTTGTGGGGGCTGGCGTGTTGCTGTGATGCTGAAAGCTATGCCATTGGTATCTCATTTACCTGCAGGACCATCCATAGTGGACAATTTTTAGCTGGGCTTACAGCCTAAGAATAGGGAGAAGGACTTGGCAGCCCACTCCCAAAACAATTGCTGTTGTTGTTGTTAGGTGCCACTGAGTCATGTTCAACTCATAGGGACTCTCATTGGGTTTTCATTGGCTGTTTGGGGATTGTTTGGGGAATGGACTTCTACATCCTTCTCCTGGTTTTGCAGTGCTGGGGACCAAACCTGGGTCTTCAGAAAATGCAGAGCTACGCTCTACCAAATGAGCTAAACATATTGGCTATTGAAAATCATACGAATAGCAGAGAAGCATTGTCAACTATAGTGTCAGAAAATGAGCCCCCAGGTTGGAAAGCATTCCCAGGATGACTCAGGAAAAGTTGTCTCCTCAAAGAAGAATCCCTTAGTTATGGGAGTGGAGTAAAGCACCTAAGCCCTCCATTGCTGATAAGGCACAACTCAAAATGAGAAGAAATAGTGTGTCTGTAACAATGGGGTCAAATAAAATGATTGTGTGTATGCACGATAGTGTCAAATAATATTTTGTTCTGTTGTACTTAGTGTTACTCTGAGTCTGACTCAACTCAACGGCATCCAACAATAACTGCTCTCACAGCTGGGACTGGTGTGTTGGTAAGAACATGGTCAGAACACTTTTGATCCCCTTTTCTTTTTCTATTTCCATGTAAGGCTAACTCCAGTGTTAAGTGGCTATGTGATTTGGGACAGCTCATTTTTCATATGCTGTATTTAATATAAAAATTTAGAGAAAACAAAGGAATAATTTCAAGGAAAAAAAGATATATATATCACAAAATGAAATTAACACTCACCATTGAGAAAAAAGAATCTCCATAAATAATGAGGAACAGAATTAAAACAACAGCAATCCTACATGAGTACAAAAATATTAAGTCATACAACAAATTAGCATTTGAATAGCAGGGTTTGTTACAGGGTAAAAAAATATTTGATTTCCCATAGGATTTATTGTAAGGTAACTTCAATATTGAATGACTGCAATATATTAAAATAGAATTGTTGATAAATTCTAACCTGACTACACAGACCTGGGGTTTAGCTTAGTTGGTACAGTGCTGCTCTGCATTCTCTGAGGCCCTGTGTTTGATCCCCAGCACTACAAAAAATGGGAGAAGGACTTGGCAGCTCACTCCTGAAACAAACAGCCATTGAAAACCCTATGAATAGCAGAGAAGAACTGACATAGGACAGGGCATGTTACATTGTTGGGGAGTATTTCTTTCTGTTTAAGTTTACTATGAGTGAGACTGACTTGAGGGCACCTAACAACAACAAATCTGACTATGCCGGAATGAGCTGTTAGTCCTGTGTACAGCAAAGGTCCTAAATAGGCTGATGGTCTTGCCTTTATAGCCTAGCAGGGAGTCCTCTCCAAGACAAAATGTCCATGAATCTTTTAAGCATTATTCATCATCACTCTCTCTGTTAGTTCACTTTTCTCCTTGCTGTGGTAAAATACCTGACAGAACAATTTAAGGGAGGATGAGTTTACTTTTGAATTTGTGGCTGGAACTGGGCCAGGGAGCACCTTCAAAACTTCTCCCCAGTGACCTACTTCTGTCAGCTAGGTCCCACCTCCTAAAATTCCATAGCCTCCCAAAACAGTGCGACCAGGTGAGTACCAAGCATTCAAATATATGACCTCTGGGGGATATTTTAGATTCAAGCCATAACACTCAATATTCAAGTATCAAGTTAATGGCCACACAAAGGAAGATTCTCTGTGATTACCTTCCTGGAAGCTCTGGACCAAGTTAGGATTAGTGGACATCTCAAGTATATTAAAGAGTAACAGGGGGAAAGTGCATTTATGTATTTTTTCACTTCCTTCCACCTTTGCAATAGGTTTACTGAAGGTACCTTGGCCTTAATTTTCTTGCTTAGTGTTTCTTGAAAATAATGGAGGTCATCACTCAACAAATAATAACATCCTTCATAGCATTTTTTGTCCTTCAAGGAAAGACAGAACAGCCATCCTGGGGGAGCCAACTGAAGAGAGAAAGAGTAAAACCTTTTCCAACCCAGCAGGATGTGGCTTAGACAGGATTAAACTTTACTTTCAAGCTGTATAGCTGAAAGTCTACCTTCTTATCTCTATTTTGAATAAAAGGAAGGCTTGGAAGAAGCTCTGTGGTAGAGTGCTTACCTAGCATGTTCAAGGCCCTAGGTTCAATCCTAATGCACCAAAAACCAACCAAACAAACAAAAATGAGAACCCTGTATTGCCAGGCACAGTGGCACATGTCTTTAATCACAGTGACTTGGGAGGCTAAGGCAGAGGGTCACAAGTTCAAGGCCAGAGGAAGCCTGTATAACTTAGTGAGACCCCATTTCCAAATAAAAAAAAATTAAAAATGGAAAATGGGTTTTGAGTGCAGCTTAATGATAGAGCACTTGCAAGGTATATGGGAGGGTACTGCAAAGAAAAAAAGTAGAAGGAAATGTAGGGAGAAAATCTTTCTTTCTACCTTTCCAAGGAAAATTTGGTTGTAGTTTACACTAGAATTAAAAGGCTGACCTTGACTACTGTTTTACTTTGTCGTGAAATTTCACAGTTTAATTTAATGCCATACTTATTTAGGCATACCACATGCTGGGGTGTGGGAGATACTGATATAATGAGAGTTGGTGTCCTGGTTAATCTCTCCACTTAGCACGGAGTCAATAATTTTTGCCCTAAAATGCCTAACTATTATTATTTTTCCTCTGATACGAAGAGTTTGGGGTCTGACTCCCTTGTCATCAGCTTTATATCTGATCCATTCTCCAAGCATCTGTCTTGTGCTCTTGTTAGACTTTATATGGAATGGTAAACCTCTGTTCCCTTCCTTAAAGTGGTCATACTCTACATTGGGAGAATATATACATATACACACACATATATATGTTTAAG
>VMDO01022935.1:0-32573 GCA_007922755.1 Pedetes capensis
AGTCAGGAGAGAACAATCCCTGGAGAAGGACATCATGTTTGGAAGAGTGGCAGGTCAACGGAAAAGAGGAAAACCCTCCACCAGATGGATTAACACAGTGTCTGCAACAATGGGCTTAAATATAAATAAGATGGTTTGCCTGGCACAGAATCGGCAAGTGTTTCGATCTGCTGTACATAGGGTCGCTATGAGTCGGACTTGACTCGATGGCACCTAACAACAACAACAACAACAATTCATTAATTGTAATGTGCCTTATTTAAAAAAAAAAAAAAGTACACTAGAGCTGGGCAAAATTACTACATCTTCAGTGTTCAGGGAATTTTCTGATTTAGGTAAGGTACAAAATGGTATCAGAAACAGTGAAAATTCACGCCTCTGAGGTTAAAAAGCAATCTTAAGTCTAACAAGTGGTTACTGGACAGAGTAATCATCCCTATATAAATGTTATCTACTAAACTTAATCCATAATCTTCTGTTTTAGAGAATAACTGGTGAGTTAAGTGCATATATGAAATAAACTGGTTTGGTTTCATTAAAGAGAACTTCCTTTAAAAGTTCTTTTTTTTGAAGCTTTTCTTTCTAGCAACTCTTACAATACAAAAGTGACGGGGAAAAAAAGGCAGAAGGTAGGAAGGACTCAGCTCCTGTGGTCCCAGTCTGGCCCAGAAGCTTTCTAAATGTGGAAAACTAAAGAGCCTGATACTGCTGCCCCATGCTCTGGGGTCAAGCATTCAAATTCAAAAGGCAAAATTTAAGCCCAAAGACACTAGTACAGAATTAGTAGGCCATGGCTTGCACTGAGGGGCTGTAAGAAGATATTAAGAGCTGCAATGGCAAAGCAGAAGACAGCCTAGGCAAGGTATTTCTCCAGTTAGCCAACATTAAACAGTGACTTGGTTCTGTGAGAATGAAAAAACATTGTTTCCATTTTGCCTCCCACCCCTGTATCATTACCATACTCTGGGAAAAGGCTTTGCTGAAGACACTTGAAAGTTACAACATGGTAGCTGGGTGTGGTGTCACATGCCTGTAATCCCAGCCCTCGGAGAGGCAAAGGCACTAGGATGTCAAGTTTGAGGCCACCCTGGGCTACATAGCAAGACCCTGTCTCAACAAAACAAAACAAACTAAAAAACAAAAATGAAAACCACTTGTAAACTGCTGACAGAATAGAGTATCAGATTAGCGCTCAACAAAGTCTTAAAACCAGAAAGTAAAATAAATAAATATTCATTCTCCTTTTTTTCCCTGTAGTATTCGCATGTCTGTCTTTTAGCCAAGCACATGACTGCACCCAGCTGAAGACTGCATTTCCCAGCCTCACTAGTGGATTGGTGGTGGTGTTGCTGTTAAGTGCCCTCAATTTGGGTCTGACTCATATCGACCCTACTTACATCAGAAAGAAGCACTCTTCCATTCTGTGCCAAGCACACAATCTTACTTATGTTTAAGTACACTGTTGCAGACACTGTATCAATCCATCTAGTTGAGGATCTTCCTTTTGTTCATTGACTTGCCCTGTCTCAAACATGATGTTCTTCTCCAGGGATTGGGCCCTCCTGAAAACATGGCCAAAATATGCAGTCCTTGCTTCCTTGCTTCCAAGGAGCTCTCTGGTTACACTTCTTCAAGGATGGATCTGTTGGTTCTTTTGGTAGTCTATGGTATATTCAATATTCATCTCCAGCACCATAATTCAAAAGCATCAATTCTTCTCCTGTCTCCCTTATTCAATGTCCAGCTTTCACAACCATATGATGCAGCTGAAAATACCATGGCATGAGTCAGGTACACCTTCACCTTCAATGTGCCATCTTTACTTTTCAACACTTTAAAGAGGCCTTTTACCACAGCTTTTCCCAATGCAATGCATCTTTTGATTTCTCGACTGCTACTTTCACAGGTATTGTTTATAGAATCAAGTAAAGCAAAATCTTAGACAACCTCAATTTTTTCTCCATTTATCATGAGGTTGCTTACTGATCCAGTTGTAAGGATTTTTATTTTGTTGTTTTGTTGATGTGGAGGCATAATCCATACTGAAGGCTGTGTTCTTTGATCTTCACCAGTAAATGTTCCAAATCCTCTTCACTTTCAGCAAGCAGAGTTGTGTCATCTGCATAATGCAGGTTATTAATGAGTCTTCCTCCAGTCATGATGCTGCATTCTTCTTCATAAAGTCCAGCTTCTTGGATTATTTGCTCAACATAGAGACTGAAGAGGTACAGTGAAAGGATACAGTCCTGATGCATATCGTTCTCAACTTTAAACCCGGCAGTGTTTCCTTGTTGTGTTCAAAAAACTGTCTCTTGGTCCATGTACAGATTCCTCATGAGTACAGTTAAGCGCTACGGTATTCCCATTCTGTCCAGTGTTATCCTTATTTGTTATGATCCACACAGCCAAATGCCTTTACATAGTTGATAAAACATAGACATCTTTCTGATATTCTCTCCTTTTGGCTAATATCCATGTGACATCAGCAATGATGTCCCTGGTTCTATGGCCTCTTCTGAACCCAGCATGATTTTCCGGCAGTTCCCTGTATATATACTGCTTGTGTGTGATATTAATGATATTGTTCGATAGTTTTCACATTTGGTTGGATCCCCTTTCTTAGGAACAGGCACAAATATGGAGCTCTTCCAGTCAGTTGGGCAGCTAGCTGTTTTCCAAATCTCTTGGCATAAACAAGTGAGCACCTCTGGTGCTGCTCCTCTTTGTTGGAACATCTCTATTGGTATTCCATCAATTCCTGGAGCCTTGTGTTTTGCCAATTCCTTCAAGGAAGTGTCCACTTTGTCCTTCTGTACTTATGGTTGCTGATCACCTGCAACTTCTTGAAATAGTTGGTCATCCACCAATTTTTGGTATAATGAGTCTATGTATTCCTTCCCTCTTCTTTGGATGTTTCCTGTGTCATTTAATATTTTCCCTATAGAATCCTTCACTATTGTCACTTGAATTTTTTCTTCAATTCCTTAAGCTTGAGAAAAACAGAGCACATTCTTCCCTTTTGGTTTTCTTTCTCCAGCTCTTTGTACATATCATTATATTTTATTTTGTCTTCTTGAGCTGCCCCTTTGAAATCTCTGTCTAGTTCCTTTATTTCATCATGTCTTCCTTTTATTTTAGCTGCATGACATTCAAGGGCAAATGTCAGTCTCTTTTGACATAAAATTTGGTCTTTTTTTTTTCCTGTCTTTTTAATAATCTTTTGCTTTCCTCATGAATATCTCTGATGTCATGCCACAACTCATCTGGTATCTATCATTAGTGTGTAATGCATTAAACTTATTCTTGAGGTGGTCTCTGAACTCAGGTGGGATATACTCATGGTCATACTTTGGCTTTCAAACACTTGCTCTAATTTTCTTCAGTTTCAGTTTGAACCTGCATATGCGCAGTTGGTGGTCTGATCCACAATCAGCATCTAGTCTTATTGTGACAGTTTATATGGAGCTTTTCCATCATCTCTTTCCAAAAATGTAGTCAATTTGGTTCCTGTGTGTTCCATCTGGTGAATTACATGTGCATAGTAGTTGTTTATGTTGGTGAAAAAATGTGTTTGCATTGAAAAGGTCATTAGTCTGACAAAATTCTATCATGAGATCTCCACCATCATTTCTGTCACCAAGGCTATATTTTCCGAATACTGAGCTGCCTTCTTTGTTTCCAACTTTTGCATTCCAGTCACCAGTAATTATCAGGACACCTTGACTGCATGTTCAATCTATTTCAGATTACAGAAGCTGGTAAAAATCTTCCCTATTTTCATTTGTGGCCGTAATGGTGGGTGTGAAAATTTGAATAATAGTCATATTAACTGGCCTCCTTGTAGGTATATGGATATTATTCTATAACTGACAGCACTGTACTTTAGGACATCTAGAGATGTCTTTTTTGATGATGAATGCAACTCCTTTTCTCTTTAGTCTGTCATTCTTAGCATAGTAGACCATATGATTATCTGATTCATTTTACCTCACTGATGCCTAGAAAGTCGATGTTTATGTGCTCCATTTCCTTTCTGATGAGTTCTAATTTTCCTAGATTCATTCTATGTACATTCCATGTTCCAGTTATTAATGGATGTTTACAGTTGTTCCTCTTCATTTTGAGTCATGCCACATTAGCAAGGGGAGGTCCCTGGGGCTTTCTCCATTCCCATCATTAAGGTCAACTGTACTTTGACACGGAGGCAACTCTTCCCCAAGTTGTCTCTTGAATGCCTTCCAATCTGGGGGCGCTCATTTTCTGGCACTATATCTCACAGTGCTTCTCTGCTTTTCATAGGGTTTTCAATGGCTAATTGTTTCAGGAGTAAGTTAGCCATGTCCTTCTCCCTAGTCTGTCCTAGTGTGGAAGCTCAGCTGATATCTGTCCACCATGGGTGATGTTGCTAGTATCTGAGATGCTGATGGCATGGTTTTCAGCATGACAGCAATGTGCAAGCCCTCACAGTACAGCAAACTGACAGACATGTGGAGGTGGTTTGGTATAGTCATGTGAAAAAGATCTGGCCAATGAAATGTAAACAGACACAACGCATACTAAAGATATTCTTAGAGAAACTGAAGTACAGAATCTAGTCTTGCTTTCATATTCCTGCTGGCTGTAATGTAGTAAAGTAGAAAGCTAGAGCAGAAATATTAAATCATGAAATAGAAATTAAATTTTAAACTTGGCAGAGCTCCAAGGTAGAAGACATCTAAGTTCTCCACACTGTGAAGCTTATCCTTATCATACTGGCTTTGCTGCTTGAGAGAAATATAGCCTCCACATTCAACTGAACAACATTCGCTAAGACAGTATTTGTTAATCTACGAGGTGCAATAGCATCCCTTATAGACTACTGGACCTATAGTTGTAACAGAAAAGAGTTACCAAGTGAACACAGATCACCCACAAACTGAGCTCCCACTTAACAAGATACTAGCAACACACATACTATGTTCACACTTACCCACACTCACAGACTATTGTGTGCTGAGTTATGGTTCACTGCCATAAATGAGATGAAGGTATCTAAAAATGCACAAACTCTATAAGAAAGGGCCATTTAAAACTTGATACTTACTGATACGTTAGCGCTATCACTGCTTGCAATCTCAGCTGCCTTTTCAATAATCTGTTCAAAAAAATTTTTTAAGTTATATTGTGCCTCTCGTATTTGTAGAATTTTCAGTATGAATAACTATGCTTAGACTACAAGGGACCACATATGGTCTGGCATTGTACCCTTTATAATGGACACATAAATTTTAAAAGAAAAATGGTTCTTCTCAAGTGTTTTAAACCCTTGACAACAAGGAAACAATAGCATTACTGTCAGAGACCGCAACTCCTAGGGAGCACTGAGATTGTCTATACATAAAATAAGTAGTGGCTTGCACATATAACTCAAACTTTATTTTGAAAAATCACTAAATATGTTGTGGTTAAGAAAACACAAATATAGAATAAACTCTATCATGTGTTTTCCTCAATCAACAGATATCAAATGTGGAAATTGGAGTAGTCTAGTACTTGGGAGGCTGAGGCAGGAGGATTGACAGTTTGAGGCCAGCCTGGCCTATTAACTGAGACCCTGACAGTAGAGGTCAGGGCTGGAGGAATAGCTCAGGGCTTCCTAGCATTCATGAAGCATTGGGTTTGACCCCAGCACTGCCATTTAAAAAAAAAAAAGAAGGAAGGAAGGAATGACAGAGGAAATCTAAAAATATTTTTTAAAATTCATTAGGTTTACAGAGGAAACTTACTCTTGAGCAAATGGGAACTCACTGGTCTAGTTGGAAAATCAGTGAGTAAAGAACCAGGAGAACTATACCTGTTACTGAGTATGCAATCCTAAATTAAAAATTTACCTATATTCTCTTGCATAAAATGTGAATTCTCATCCTATTCCATAGGGTTGCTGTGATGATAAAATGAGCTTATTATTAAAATTAAGCAATAACCATAAAATTGATCTGGGTGTGGTGGTTCACTTCTGTAATCCCAGTGACTCAGGGGGTGGGGCAGGAGGATCTCAGGCTCAAGGCCAGAGGCAGCCTGTGCAATTTAAAAAGACACTGTCTCAAGATTAAAAAATAAACAATGGGCTGAGGGTGTAGCTCAGTAGCAGAGCACTTGTAAAGTATGTGCAATGCCCTGGGTTCAGCCCCTCAGTACTGTAAGAGGGGAAAAAAAAGAAACAAGCATGAAATCGACTTGAAAAGGAAAATATATGTAGATGATTATAGTAGTAACCATTAAGCAAAAACAGAACCTATGGGAACTTTGGCCTTTTACATCTATATTATTTATTTTATAATAACCATATGTAACTTGTATGATTAAAGGGAAAGCAAATAAACATAAACATTTATACATATTTAAAGACTAAAATCTCTATTCCTAATTGATTTTCTTCAAGGCAGACTTCTCAAGGAATTAGAAAATCAAAAGCAAAGTTCTCCCTCCTCTTCCCCTGACTTTCTTCACAACAGTTTCACTAAGCAGAATAGGCTGGCCTCAAACTCACTATCCTGTGTACACCTCCCAAATACTGAGATTACAAGTATGGGCCACTGTGCCCAGTTAAAATCATAAATTTTAAAGAAACCAGACTTCTCTGAAAATATTACTTTAATACAAAAATATTTGCATATGATGCTATATTTGTAAAAATGGTTCAAAAAGTTATTTCATTGACCTCAAATAAGCTATAAGTGATTGCTGGAGACACACCGCAACTGAACACAATAATACTCACTAGATTGGACTATGAAATGGTACACAAGTACTGTTTGTGGATAAATTCCTATCTAAGGATAACTGAAGCCACCACAGAAATGTAACAGATGGGTCACAATGTAGTTTTTTTCTACTCAGTATAGAATAATAAAAAAAAATAAGGCTCCTACTATAGGATTTCTATTCTGTGAAGCACAAAATTTAATATGGTTGGAAATTATCAGTCAGAAAAACATTCTAATTTAATTAAGTTAATTTATTAATTCATTTATTGCAGTGCTGGAAATCAAACCTAGGGGCTCAAACATGCTAGGCAAGCACTCTACCACTGAGCTACATCCCCAACCCTTATTTTGTTTTTCTTTCTTATGTTTTTGGTTTTTTGAGACTGAGTTTTGCTATGTAGCCCAGCCTGACCTCAAATTCATGATCCTCCTGCTTCTGCCTCCCAAGTGCTGGAATTTATAAGCATATGCCATCATGACCAGCAGAAAAACATTTTTAGAGAACTTGAAATGAAAAGTTACTTCTTCAATGGGTATAAATTAATTAAAGTGAAAATGAAGAAAGAAACATTGAGTTACATGAATCAAATTTACATAATACTTTAAAAAAAATCTCTGGGATTTTGCATCTCAGGATGCAAAGTTTGCTTAGCATGTGTGACACCCTGGGTTTGATCACTAGCACCCCACACAGACACACCCCCTCTCTTCTATTCAGGGCAGGCAGTGCTAAATATTAAAATACAAGTAAGTATAGAAGAGGAGTAATCTAAATATTATTTGTTGTTAGTGTAATAATAATCTTTAAAAGTAAGCTTTCTCAATTGGATTTTCAGCCCCTGTCAGATAATCTCCTTATCCTAAAGACATGCAGCTTACACACTAAGGAAATATTTAAAAATGGAAATCCTTGCTGTAGGTTCTATAAAAATACTACCTTAAGAAATTCTACAAAGAGTAATATTCAACATAAATAAAATGTTCTTTGACTATCAACTCTAACACATTAGTGATTATATCTTTAATCTCTAAACCAACATGCTGGGCATGTTTCACTGAACATTTTATATGTTCAGTGTTATATATGAATACACTTATAGCTTTTATACATTGAAAAAAACCTCAGAACAATCATAATTTCTTTCTTTCCTTCTTTCTTTAAAAAAAAAAAAAAAAAAAAAAAGACAGGGTCTCACTATATAGCTCAGGCTGGCCTGGCCTGGAACTCCCTATATAGTTAGGCTGACCCCAAACACATGATCTCCCAAGTTCTGAGAGCAGTGTGCCACCACATCCAGATAACTTCCTTTCTGTATGAGGAACCTGAGGCCAGGCACTGTGGCACATGCCTATAATCCCAGTGACTCGGGAGGCAGAAGCAGAAGGATTATGAGTTTGATGCCACAGGCAGTCTGTATACTTAGAGAGATTCTATCTCAAAATAAAAAATAAAAAAGGGGTTGGGGGTACAGCCTAATGGTAGAGGGTTCAACCCACTGAACTCCAGAGATTCCACGTCTTACTTGGTCAGTGATAAAGCCAAGACGAATAGAGCTTTGAAGGTGCTCTACTCACAGCCTTTTCACTGAACCAAATTATCAATGCATGTAAAAATTTGAAAGAGAAACACACACATCGACCTTAAACTATAAACATACACAGCTGTGAAGTCATAATTCAATCATTTCACACACAGTGACCCTTCAAATAATTAGCTTACCTTGTCGAAGGGAGGGTAGTAATAAGGTTTTTTATTTTCTGGAAATTTAATATGTAAAGCTGTTGCATTTTCTGTATATGGATTTGTCTGAACAGTTCCCATTGGATTCAACATTTCTTCAAGTTCATCTAAAACATGCAAATAATTTTTATTCTTAAGAAAATGTTTTTAAAACTAAAAAAATCTGCAGTGGAGTTACTCTCATGAAAATGGCCTAAAAAGTATGTTACCTAAGAAATTTTGGCAGACAATTGTATCTGTAAGCCTCTAGTTTCCTGTTAATGTTTGGAATAAAATTTCAATGTGTTTGCATATATTTCTAAAATCAAGAAGTAAACAAAAATTGATTGCTACCTTATCTCTTTCTTCAAATTTGACAAGTTTTCTCTATCCTGAAAAACCTTTAATAGAAACTACTTTTCCTCTATCAAAATTAGGTGGCCCATAGGAACTACTTCATTGCTGTATATGGACTTCTTAATCATAGGAGGTCTGGTTTTCATAGTCATCACAGAACCCAAACTGATATTTTGAGAACATCAATGACATTATTCATGTCAAATCTTGTCCCACATCTCATGACACACATACCTTCTCTGGCAGTCTCTACAATACTCCTTTCAAGGGTACTCCGTTTACCTAGCCACATACTTCTTCCTTCAGGGCACTCCTACTTGTATTCCCCACCATAGATATGGTCCGTTCACAGATTTGTGCACGGAATTTTAGAATTAAAATGCAGTCAGAAAACCTTGGGGTTCAGATGATATAAGTTTCTAATTTCACAGGTAAGTAAACTCAAGGTGAGAGAACAGAGTTAGGAGAACCATCTAGGGTCTCCTCTTTTTAAAGCAATGTCTCTCTTCTTATTCTGATTTTTAGAACAGTTGTTTTCTCTGTCCCTCCTAAAGAAAAAAAAATGATAAGGGTCATTCTGTCCAGGCTTAATGTCCATAAAGTATGTACACTCAGAATTATCTCCCAAAGACAGAAAACCTTTACAAATTTTAGTTCCTCAATCCTTGGCTCATCTTAAGATTTTCTGATCTTACAGATTCAATTTTCATGTCAATAGAAACAACTCTGATCATTTATATACTTTCAGAAACTGATTTCTCAGTAAACTATAATCCCATATTTGGGGTTATAATGTTACCTAGCAAAACACAACTCAAAATAAGAAGACAAACAGTAGTTGCAACAATGGGCTCAAATATAAAAAGATCATGTACATGGCACAGTGTTGGGTAGTTTTGTTCTATTGTACACAGGGTTGCTATGAATTGGATCTGACTTGATGGCACCCAACAACAACAGAGTTATACTTATTTGTCATATCAAATGCAAATTATGAAGTCAAAGGTGGCATTTTAGTACTTATCAGCCCCAAACACAAAGGGCACAAAGAAAGGCCTTCCCGTATACTATTAATAGAGAGAAAAAATTGGTACAATCTCCACTGGAGATCAGTTTGCAATTATTTATCAAAATTGTGGGGCTGGGGTTTAGATCAGTTGGTAGAGTACCACCCTGCACTCCCTGAGGCCCTGAGTTTGATCCCCACTTCCCCCAAAATGGGAGAAGGCCCTGGCAAACCACTCCCAAAAGAATCCCAAAACAATCTGCCATCAAAAACCCTATGCAGGGAAGCACTGAGATAGTGCCAGGCATGGCACAGTGTTGGTAAGTGATTTGTTCTGTTGTACACAGGGCCACTGTGAGTCAGATCCAACTCGACAGCACCTAACAACAACAACTATCAGAAATATAAGTGCATTTGTTCTTTGACTCAACAAATTCACTTCTGGAAATCTACCTTAGATAAATACATGCACATAAACAGTTATTCATTATGACATTATTTGAACTATCAAAAGATAACTCTGCTTAAAAAAAAAAAAAGTTCTCCAGGCAGATATATTGAGAGAAAAACAAAACAAACAAACAAACAACAACAACAACAAAAAACCAGGGATAGAACACTATACAGAAAATGCTAGTTTGCAATAAGGACCTACCACTGTATTTCTTAGTATATATATACATGAAGAATTCTGAAAATACGCAAAAGAAACCAAGAAATGTTGATTATATACCTTGTAGCATGAACCCAGGGACTCTAGATGAGAGATTATTTGTAGTTCCTCTGTTTCTTACATGCCCCTACTGGGATAAATGTGACAATTCTAGAGCTGATACATGCAGAGCTAACTGTGTTCATCTGTTATTTCTATCACACATTTTCTTAAGACATAAAGTCAGTTCAATGTATGTCAAGTTAATAACACCAAAAACTGTCACTTTCACTAAAAATATCAGTCAAGTTGTTTTGAGGTTTTGGAGAACACATGTGAGTCTAAAATATGATTATCAAGAAAGTATAGTATCTGAAATGCATAATTTTTACTCTACTGTGAAAGTATAGTTCCTTATAAGACGTGTGTTTGTACTGGAGGTATATAGCTCAGTGGTTGAACACTTTGCCTAGCATGTTCAAGGCCTTGAGTTCCAACCCCAGTATTGCAAAGACAGAGCGAGAGCGAGACAGAGATGTGTCAAATACACATAGCTTTCCTATATTTGAGGATTAACATGATTAGTCAAAAGTACTGGGAGGCTGATGTAGCAGAAAGTAGGCATAAGAGAAGCTACACATATATACATTAGATTGTAAGGAGTTTATAGGTGTCAATAAATAATTCATTACTCAAAAAATAATTTCTCAGGTAGCAATTCCTAATATAAGAACAATTTTAAATATTTGTCTTTCACAAAATAATTGAAAAATTCAAATAAATTTACATTGTTACCAAATATATTAACAAACCATGAAGACAGAAAAAGAGAAAGAAAGCCACTATGACAGCACAAGGTTTACACAAAACATCCCAACTCTTAGGTAAGCAATATAGAATAACAGAGAGTCGTCTTTCATTCATATCCAGGTTTGAACCAATTATGTATGTCTAACTTACTCTCTCTGATCTTTAATTTCTTCGACAGTAAAAATGAAAGTAAGAGCCAGGCCTAGTGGCCCATACCTATAATCAAGGCACTCAGGGGGCAGAGGCAGCCTCGGCTACTTAGCAAGACCCTGTCTCAGAAAAAGAGGGTGGAGGTGAATATAAAACCATATATCTCATTTCATGACAGTACTTTACATAGTATTTGAGAAATATAAGTTTCACTTACCTGAAACTTCAGACTAACCCTGCCTAAGAAAGAATAAGTGTTTTTCCTATTTTCTCACATTTTAGTGTACTCTTTCTACTGGTTAGTACAAGCAGGAGCAGTAAAGGATGTAAGAAAGAAGATCAATGTCTGCCTTAGGAGAAATTCTCAAAAAAATAAAAATAAATAAAAATAAAATTTTTAAACAAGGATATATTCAATGAAATAAAAATTACACAAAGAAATAAATTGTTTCACAAATATATTAAAATAATCTGCGTAAATCTATTTTAGAATAAATAACCAAGATATAAAATGATGATTTACTTACTAAAATGCAAGACTAGTGAGTTATAAAGAAACATTAACTACTTCACAATCTAAAAGCTAGTTATTCTTTAACACTGAGGATTAGGATGCACTCTTACCAGGAAATGAAGACCAGCTGTGCAATATTATGTCTCCAGACTTCAACTGTCCTTTAAAGTCAAAAACCATTGTATTTACCCATGCTACAGGATAATGCTGTTGAAAGAACATATTATCGTATAAATATGCTAAGAATGAACGCCAAGGTGTGATCATGTTCATGTACTCTGTTTCAATGTTAGTCTCAGAAATTTGTAAAGTTCTAGGTAATTTTCAAAAGAAAGCATCCAAAATGAAAATAACATGTACATGGAAAAGTGTTCAACATCTTTAGAATGGCTGAGGATAATCCTAAATTCCAATTAATATACCAAAGTAAAATAGTTGCTATTATACAGCCTGTGAAAATGAAGAAGTATTTTTAGTGATCCAAGAAAATATTGGTAATATAGTGTTCGGATATGTTTTAAGAACTTTCAGTCTACGTAACTATTACTACAGGAGGAGGTAATGTCTCTAGGTATTGCAGAATCTATTTTTCTCTTGAGAACGGAGGCACTGTGCTAGAAGGATTTTTTTGTAGGCATGTAAACAGATGTAGTAATTTGGACACAGTGTATCAAGAAACTTAAACACTAATATTTTGAGAAAAATGCTATGTCAGGATAGAAAAAAGTTCTTAATCTATGACTTTTTAAACACTAAAACTTATCTTTTGAAGAATGTATGATAATAACCAGACGAAATGCTTACATTGTCTTTTAAGAAAAAAAGGACACAAATTTGCATGTTTAAATATAGTAACTGAGTTGTTTGTTTCTTTGTTTTGAAACAGGGTCTCACTATGCTGCCCAGAGTGGTCTGGAACTCCTGAGTGCAAGTGGTCCTCATGCCTTAGCCTCCCCAGTCTTGGAATTATAGGCATGCACCACCATTCCTGGCAGTAATTGAGTTTTAACAAAAAAACAAAACAAAACAATTCATGTCTTCACTCCCCAATTAAAAACTTTTCAAAGAATAAAAAGTGAAAAATGCCAACTAAAAATATGAAATGGAGGAGCTGTGGATGTAGGTCAGTGGTAAAGGGTTTGCCTAGCATGTGTGAGGCCCTGGGTTCATCCCCAGCGGCGGTAGAGGAGTGCATCGCTGATTCTAAGTGGGGTGTGGTAGTGCAGACTAACACTTGCACTTAAGAGGCTGAAGCACAAGGATCATGAGTTCCAAGCCAGCCTGAGGTACAAAACAACACCCTGTTGTAAAAGAAAAAGGGATATATATATATAAAATGAAAGTGAGAAAACAGGTCCACAACCCTTTATCCCCTTTATCCAGGATTTCAAAATCCAAAAAGCTTTAAAAACTAAGTTTGTTCCTAACTAATGTGAGAGCAAAACACAGCCAGAGATGTCACGAAGCTAATAAAAATCTTTGCCACATTCAGTGTGAATATTCACATTTCACTCTAATTACTGATATGCTTAATTGCACATTTGTGGCACAGACCCCACAAGGTGTGTTGAGTGAGGTATTATCTATGATCTTTATCGAATACACAAAATTCTGAATTCTCAAACATATCTAAAACCTGGAATTTTAGTTAATGGATTGTGGACCAGTTCTTTTAAAAATATCTCCATTCTTTCTTATTATCTTCTAAAACGTACTTGTACATCTGTAATAGAACACTTATATTATGAAATCTCCTAAATTTGCCAAAAGAACATAAATAAGACATAAACATAAACAGAGATTTAATGTCAGCTTAAAAACAGTTCTGAGAGGACAAGGTAACATGAGATAATTTAACTTATATCATTTCAAATAGACTTAAAATCTTCCATTATATGAACAATTTTCAGAAGTTAGTACATCATTACCACTTTTCCAGCTTTCCTGATGGTCTGATATTTAGAGGGATTAATGGTTTTAGTTGACTTCTTCGTTTTTACTTTATCCAAAACTGCATAAACAGCAAAACATAATCGAGCCATTCTCGGCAGGTCACAAATATTAATATCAAATTCCAGTGGTTCATTCCAAATGTGATCATTTTTCCCTGATATCTCTGAGCTTACGATGGTTTTACACAGAAGCTCGGTGCCATGGAAAAGACCAGCCCTGACATGCACCTGTGATAGGGGGAAGAGAACAAACGCGAAAGCATGAATACCATACGCCCAAAACGTTACTACCTGAAAGAATGGGCAACATGCTGGGAGAAGCAGCACCCCAGCTTTGGAAAAGCCTATCTGTCCACGGAGCCGTAAGCCTATCACTAAGCACTACACTGCTCACTAAACTATGGTTATTTTATCCTGGTTTTCCCCGTAGTAAGCAGACCAGCTACAAAAATCACACCCTGGCAGAAATGCCAGAAGTCTCAATGGATTAAATGGGGCTAAAGAAATGAAGACAGTGAATGTAAAACCTACTGTGTGAGGCTTACTTCCACCCACTTCTTTTACGTGGGGCCTTGCGTCTCATTCCTCTGTATACTTGGGAGAGAACAGGAAGAGAAGAGGGTCCTAATTCCTTTCAACTTCTAATGAATCTGTCATTATAAATCAACAGCCAACTAAATCTATCCCATTCATATCTATGATTATCCTGCACACCACTGTCCTGGTGCTGTAAAGCCCACTTCTTAGGCATAAGTCAAGATGTCTCAGAGAATTTTACTCAGTTGCTCTAGAAATCTTTTTAAAGTTATGACCCCATTATCTCCAATCTAACAGTGAGTGGCAGAAGTAGAACTAAAGACAGCACCAAAGGGCTGGGAATGTAGTTCAGTGCAGAGGGCTGGGTTAGCATGCACAAGGCTCTGGGTTCAACCCCCAGCACTGCAAGAAAACACAAAACAAACAAACAAAAAATCCACAGTACTAAAACAGACATTAAACCAACGATATACTTTTTAAGGTAAAAGATTTTATATTAATTTATTCTGATGTGACACTGTTGTTGTTAGAAGCCATAGAGTCAGTGTCCGACTCATAGTGACCCTATGTAAAACAGGCGAAACACTATTGTCAGTGCTTCTCTGCTATTATAGGGTTTTCAGTTGCTGATTGTTTTTGGGGAGTGGGTTGCTGGGTCCTTCTCCCAAGCCTATAGTACCTGGAGTTTCCAGGTGGTCTCCCATCCAAGTACTAACCAGGCTCAACCCTGCTTAGCTTCTGAGATCTGACGGGATCAGACACCACACAGTGCTACAACTGCAGGCGATGTGACATTAGCATACAGTATTAATAAATACTACTAAATACATGATTACTTATGTGGAATTATTTAGACTTGTCACTGGCTTTTTTTTTTTTGTAGGGGGGGGCAGATTTTGAGACAAGGACTTATGTGTCCCTAGCTGGCCAGTGTAGCCTCGGCTGGCCTCAAACTTGCAGTGGTCCTCCTGCCTTATCTTCCCAAGTCCTGGGATTACCCGTGTGTGTCATCGGGCCTGGTTTTGTTACTCATTTTTTAAAAGTTCATCAATAAAAACCTTTTTGACTTGTTAAGCATTACTATTTCAATTTTGGAAAGCAAGATAGGTACTCAACAATCCAGGCTTTATAGTTAATAAAACATATTACAAAATAATATAAAACTTAAATACTGATATTACTATCAACTTTTAAATTATTATAAATATAATTATACAAGATTAAAATCTATTAAAATACTTAAAACTATATTACACTGTCATAAATAAAACTAGATTAGTACAACAGACACATAATACAACAGGGAAAGGACAGCTTCAGTAGATAGTATTAATTTTATCAAATTTATACAAAATGAACAAAGATGGATTAAATGGTCAAATATTTTTAAGACATTCAATCTACAAAAATTATTAAAAAGCTGTAAGAATAACTGTTGAAGCTGGGTGAAAAGTTCAGGGAGGTTTATGAAGTGTTCTCTGAACTTTCTGGTATTTGAGATTTTTTTTCCTTAAAAAATGTTTTTAACAGTAAAAGAAGAAAACTGGTTACTCCAAACACAGATGGATCATTAGATTGTTGTTGTTGTTGTTGGGTGCCATTGAGTCGGTACCCGACTCTCATAGCAACCCTCATAGGGTTTTCAATGGCTGACTATTTCGAGATTTCCTTGGGAGTGGACTGCCAGGCCCTTCTCCCATTTTTGTGGTGCTGGGAATTGAACTCGGGTCCTCAGAGATTGCAGCGCAGAGCTCTACCAACTGAGCTAAATCCCAGCCCCGATCATTAAATAGTAGAGACTAAAGTAAAATAGGTTACAAAGGATTACTAGATACACTTGTAGTAAACTCTCAGGTCATTAGCAATTTATAGCTGAACATGTAAGCCAATTCCCTTCAACTTAAGGAAAAGGGGTATGCCTTCTCTTCAAGACTCTCATTTTGCTCCTACTCCCCAAGTACTCAGACAGGGCTCTTTTGTTCCTTTGCATTGAGAAAATCTTCCTCACCAGAGGCTATAAACCTGAGCAAGTCTCTCCCAACTCAAACAAAAATCTTCCTTAGATAACTAATCACAATCACTTATGTTTTGTACCATGGTGAGAATGGCAGCAGCATCTACTTAGGCAACCCTTTGTTTCTTACTTTCAATCCAACACGAAGTCTATACAAAGAGAAATGAGATTTATGATATAATCTTAAATGAAGAACAGGATAACTAGTCAGGTACCATGGTGTATGCCTATAATCTCAGTGGCTGAGGAGGCTGAGGCAGGAGGATCCCAAGTTCAAAGCCAGAGCCAACCTGCACAGTTTAGTGAGAACCTATCTCAAAATAAAAAATGAAAAAAGGGGCTATGGTGCAGATCCGTGGTAGAACACTTACCTAGTATGCTCAAGGCCCTGGGTTTGAAGCCCCCACCACAATTGGCAAAAAATAAAAACAAGTGCTATAAAAAGTATATTAACATTGTAACCACACGAAGAAAAAAACATAGCAGGTACTGGTGGCTCATGCCTGTAATCCCAGTGACCTGGGAGGTGGAGGCAGGAGGATCACAGGTTTGAGGCCAGGGGCAGCCTGCATAACTTAGCCAGACCCCATCTCAAGATAAAAAAATTTAAAATGGGCTGGAGGTGCAGCTCAGTGGTAGACACTTGCAAACATATGTATCAAGCCCTGGGTTCAAACCCTAAGTACTGCTGCCCCAAAAGGAGTATGAATAAAAGTAGTTTAAACTAGGATGGCAGGAATATTAGTGACTTGTCATCTATTGGTGACTTGTTATCCCCTTAAATGGTCTGTGATTTTATTTTATACTACCTTTATAATACTCCTAAATTTCTAGAAAGTATCATGAAATGGTTGCATACTTTAAGACCCTATATTTAGAAAAACACCAAAATATCCAGTCAATCAAAAACTCACTAAATTTAATGAAAGCATGAATAAAAATAGAAATGTTTTATTTTACTTTTTGAGACAAGGTCTTGCTATTTAGTCTAGACTGGCCTCAGATCCTCTCAGACTCTTGTCTCTGCTTCCTGAGTGCTGGAATTACAGGCAAATGCCACCATGCCCATCTTCTTTGGTGTTACTTTAAAACACTACCATTCACATTTTTCTTCCTGTCTTTCAATAGGCAGTTTCAAAATTAACTAGTCACCACTTAAGCTACCATTAAGTCCCTCTCTCTAAACTAGTTTAAGTGATATTTTCCTGTGTTCTCAGAAATCAGTAAAAAATCTAGGAACTTTCATTTTCAGTTTGTAAAGACTATAAACTAAAGGCAATTATAAAGAAGGATTTACACAACAGCAGTTTAAGGAAATCTTTACAGCACCTATCCTATATGCTAAACTCAAAGTATGTAAATTATGAGAAACTGGTAATTCTAGCTTGTTTAACAACAAAAGATAGACCACTAAATAAGAACAGGGGAAAAAAGGCATTTTTTTTCTCCTTTTCTCTGAAACGAGATCTTGCTATGTTTGTTGTCCAAGCTGATCTTGAACTCTTAAGCACAAATGATACTTCTTCCTCAATCCCCCCAAATAGCTAGAAATACAGGCATACACCACCACATTAGGCTAAGAGAAGACATTTTAGGACACACTTCATTTCTCATTTTCCTAACTAATTTATTCTCTAAATAAAATTTAGTTCCCTTAAGAATCAAAAAATTATTCTCTCCCAAGAGACTAAGAAACAACCCTTCATCAAAGTCTGTATCATCTCTAGAGAAATCTTCAAAGCTGAAGAAATGATCAATTTCACAGCCTTAAACATAACCAAAACTTGTAGAACATTATATACTCAACATTCCATTCCATTAATTTAACTAAATTCAGATAAGTTCCCCAATCCACGATACATGGAAAATTAACTGAGGTAGTCCCACATAGATATTAAGAACAAGGATTTCTTAGATAGAATTGGATTCTATAGAACCCTGGCTCCCTCACTTTCAGTGTTAAGACTTAGGGCAACGTTCTTTCATTAGTTTTTTTTTTTTTTTTAAATGAGGATAATAAATGAATATATCTCCAAGTACTGTTGTAAGGCTTAAATAAGATACATAAAACTTCTGGGATTTAGCTCAGTTGGTAGAGCGCTGCTCTGCAGTCTCTGAGGTCTCGAGTTCGATTCCCAGTGCCGCAAAAATGGGAGAAGGACATGGCAACCCACTCCCAAGGCAATCCCGAAACAAGCAGCCATTGGAAACCCTATGAGGGTCGCTATGAGTTGGACCCTCACGACTCGACGGCACCTAACAACAACAACAACAACAACAAAACTTTAAGCCCAGCAGCCTGTTAACTGTGCTTAAGATTCCAACAAATGATAATTAGGGCTAGTTAAGCTTCATGATAGGAAGAAAAAACACTAAACTGCTCCAGTTTCCATTCTGGATTGTCGGGTTTTCTTTTCCTTCCTAATCTGATCCTGATTGTTCCTTCCTGGTCTCAGGAAGACTAAGCATCAGTTAAAGAACACAGGATGGAAGCCACGAGTGGTAACACAGGTCTCAGCACTGGGAGGCTGAGGACAGCTCCAGGCCAGCCTGGTATACTCAGTGAGACGCTGTCTTAAACAAACAAACAAAACCCACACACAATGGATAGGAGATTAAAGACAGGCTCCACCACTGCTGTCCTAAACATTATCATAAAAGGAGTTCAACAGGCAGAGAAAGAAAAAGATGTGCCTACTTTTGGCACAAAGACAACTCTTCTGGCATTCCTTATAAAAGAAAGCAGTTTGGGTACAGCAAGGACATGAGGGCCAGGGAAATCCACAGACTGCCTTGGACTGGAGAGGCCAGCAGCAAAGTCAGAGAAAGACCTGGCTGTAAGGAAGGTATGACGCTAAACCAGGAGAGTGTCGGGAGGCTGCTGCTGTAACTCAGTGGGGAAAGTAAAGGACTGAGTGATGGCAGGGTCAGGAAGATGCAGAAAGACAAGTGTTCAGTAAAGGCTATTAATGAGGTGTGAGCAACAGGATGTGATCAATGGATTAGAAATTGTAAGGCACTGGGGCAACTCTAGCTCCTTTACCACACCTGAGCACAAAGGCAGCCGGAGGTGGGGACAATGAGCTGGCGACAAAGCAGATTAAACAATGTGCCTTTAGAAACCTGTGTAGTGAGTGAAAACCACAGGCTGGAACTGAACAGATATCTGGTCTACAGAAAAAGGCTGGGACAATCAAAAGCAAAGATGGTATGAGCTTTCAAGCTTCTCACAAGGAGAATACCGGTAACTGCGAGCCACGGTCTGAAGAACACTAAGGGAGAGGAAAACCACTATGCAGTGCTAAGCGGGGTCCGAGAGTCTGAAGCAAACCACCCAGCTGACTTCCAAGTCCCAGACCTCACAATCTCCACTGGGCACTTCTTCTCCTTTCCTCGCCTGCGCAATGTTACAGCTGTACCCTAAATCTGACTTCCCCATACCCCAGCACCTCCAAATTACTAATTATTACATCTCCCTCTCTAACCAGCTTCTCTTCCAACTCACTCCAACTCTTTCCACAAGAAAACTACCTAGCCCTCATCAAGGCCTCAATTTCAACAACAAACACGTATGCTCCATCGCCCTGCAGCTTTCCTGCCTTCTCTCTCACCAAAACTCTCCAGGGCCCATGTCTCCTCTGCCACACTCACCTGGAATCCCACACCCTGAACAAACCTCCTACTTCTCCTGCTTCTTCTCCACAGCAACTGTTTCTGGGCAGACCAGCACCAGGACTGACCAATTTCAAATGCGAAAACTTTATTTAGTCACTGGAAGAACCATTTCTTACCCTTTCTTCACTAATCAAAACTTCTGCTGCCATCAACTCTCCTGTGAGACAAACGTGCCCCACATGCAACAAACTACAAAAAGCTGCCTTTTTTGGTCAGGTTTCCTGTTATTTTAAGATGACATGTTAATATGACGAGATGCTTCCTGTCTGTCCATCTACTCAATTTAGAGTTAGAGAACACTAGAACAGTATTATTTCAGTACTGCTTATAAGGACATCAAGTCATTCATAAGTTTAAATTATGTACCTAATATAAAAATCAGAATCTTATTACTTATCAAATAGAGATATACCATTGCTACTAAATGGTGAGGTCATGGGGAGGCAGGAAGCATGGGTATGGGATATGTGTTGGAGTGGAACAGAAGAAAACTGAGTATTTCTCTTCCTGAAGAATGCAGGCTATTTCACAGGCACCTGACATACCATGCATCTCAGTGAAAGACAGGGGCGGGTGGGTAAGAGTGTCATCTGTTCACACTATGATCCCTGCTTAGGAACTTCCTGTAAGATGATTTTAACCCTACCCTAGGCCCAATATACATTTGACCTTAAATTGAACCAAGTGTCTGCCACTTTATGCTACCCTAAGCCCATTTTTGAGCAAAAATATGCAACAGAATTTCCTGGTGGACACACAATATATTTCTTTCTTTGGAAAGTTCAAGTATTACTATTTGATTAAAAAGATAAACCAAACCATGGTTGAGTACAGTATGTTGACTGAACTAGTTTGGTTTCTCTTATATTATCATTGTATTTTTACATCTACCCAGTGAAAGACATCTTAAGAGACAGATATGTAAAACATTTGTTTTATTTACTACACTGGTGTTGCCAAGGAAGCTGGTACTTACTAACTATATCATCTACTGTGTCTCCCTCAGAAGGATTCCCTAAACATCTGTCTCAATTTTTATTGCCATGGGCTACAAACTCATGAATAATTTGCTCTTACTTTACAACATTATCACTATTATAGCTGATCAAGCCTTTCCTTGGTTTATCCACTGGTTGTATAGCTGGCAGAGTCAAATACATGCCCACTTTAAGCAATTAATTACATTGGGTTTTATATATACACACCCATGGGAAACTTGCTACCAACATTTTCTTCTTATTTCTTGTCAATTAAATATACTCAATTATTTGTTTTAAAGTCGAAACTGTGTATATTGTGTGTGTTATGTGTGAGAGAGATGCTCACATCAAATCATTTGTGAAATGTGTTTAGGTAAATCATAAATAAAATGCACAAAGTATGTTTTGCATCTGTTGTATGGCAGGTTGGAATATAGAAATTTCAGGATGAAAACAACATTTCTTATTTCAGGAGTCCTTTGAGATGTAAGAAGTCCTTTTATATGTGGAATTTAAATATAATCCATTCAGAAAAATCATAAGTTAAGAAATGGATACTTTTAAAGGATTTGGTGATAAAGGCAAGCACTTATAATAAACTGCTGAGCTTTAAAATGCTAGCATGTTTTGTATGACAATCTTAGAGAAACAAAAACAAGTACCTACCACAGAAATGCTCAATAAAGATTAGCTAAAAATATTTTTAAAATAAATTGCTAAGCTTTGAAATGCTAGCATCTCCTGTATGACACTCTCAGAGAAATAAAAACAAGTACCTACCACATAAGTGCTTAATAAATACTAGCTAAGAATATTTTAAAACCAAAAATGCAAGTTATAATTGCATCAACAGACTTCTAGAAAAACTCAGACGTAGGAAAGTAGTATGGATGAGGTGGCTATTCTCAAAAAACTCAAGTAAAATGAGCTGGAAAAGTCCTATGCTACCTATAAACAGCCACAGCAAAAGATGTCATCTGGGAAAGTATAACAATAAAGAACCAATCTGAGCTGGGCGCAGTGGCACACCCCTGTAATTCCAGCGGCTCAGGAGGCGGAGGCAGGAGGATCGCAAGTTCGAGACCAGAGGCAGTCTGCATAATTTAGGGAGACCCTGTCTCAAAAAAAGTAAAAAAATGGGCTGGGGGTGCAGCTCAGTGGTCCAGTACTTGCAAAGCATGTAACTGTGAGGCCTGGGTTCAACTTCCAGTACCACAAAAAAAAAAAAAAAAAAAAAAAAAAAAAAGAACCAGTCTAACTTGGGCATGGTAGCAAAGCTTAAAAAGAGACCCTCTGCCAGGTGCAGTGGCACACACCTGTAATCCCAGCTGCTCGGGAGTCGGAGGCAGGAAAATGGCAAGTTTGAGACCAGAGGCAGTCTGCGTAATTTGGCGAGACCCTGTCTCAAAAAAAGTAAAAAATGGGCTGGGGGTGTAGCTCAGTGGTCCAGCACTTGCAAAGCATGCAAGCATGAAGCCCTGGGCTCAATCCCCAGTACCAAGGGGGAAAAAAAAAGAGACCCTCCATGTTCTGAAGAAATTGCTGGAAAAAAAAATCATTAGTTACTAGTTGAATTGCGATTTACTTAAGATCATGTCCCTAAGATTATTTCTGCTTGGGAAATCTGGTAATTCACTAAGATGATTAAAGTTGATAAATGGTTAAAGACAAACAGAAGTAGTAAAAACGGGGTTGGAGGTACAGCTCTGTGATCCCAGCACTCACCACACCAAAGAGAGCAGTAAAAATGATCTACAGTTACAATAAAAGGATGAAAACTTGGTTTCTGAATTTAGACTCTTATCTGATGGGGACCATAAAAAAACCCTTTTCTTTCTGGAGAAAGGAATAAAATCTATTCTCTAAACTTATATTACACCAAGTGTTGTTTAAAAACAAAAAACAAAACAAAACAAAAAAAAAACTGTCCCTGTTCCTAATGTCTGCATCACCTTCAGACTTCCAAAGAGTTAGGAACTTTAAAGTACTATCATACTTCATACAGTCACACGTTTTCTTACCGAGCTTCAGTAAACTTCGAAAGAGACACTTTTTCACAAGGCCTAGAACATTGGGAGAGCAAGAAAAGTAGGCTTTGTCATGCAAAAGACTTGCCACTGAGCTACAACAGGGAGATGCCAAGCCAACACACAGACTGCATTCCTATACTCACCAATTAAAAATGCTCTGTGTTGGACAAGATAGCAATTTTTTTTTTCACAACATCAACACCTTAATTTCCTTCTTGTTCCACAATATGGCCAAAATCCACTACTTTTTTGCCTTTAGATATTAGATACAAAAAAAGATCAGTAGCATGAATAGGCGGAATTCCCATGTTTTCATGAAGCATATCACTTTGCATCCCTAATCATTTGTATAAGAGAAAAACTATTTCTTCTGCAATCATATACCTCAGACACCAAATGTGTGGAGTTTTCTGTTTGTTTGGTTTTTTTTCCCCTCAAATCAACCAGTTCTCTGGACACCAACTGGGTATCCTACTATTCAATTCTGATATTGATTACCTGGTGTTAGTGCTGGCCCCACACACTAAGGGCTTAGTTTCACAAGATTGCTCCCCACGTCCGACAGCAACTACAAGTTCCAGGTCATCATCTCTACTTGGTCAGTTGGTTATCAATTGAGGGATCCCATATGTCCCTCCTCAAGTTCAATAATTTAGTCTAAAGAAACACCATTACTAGTTTGTTATAAAAGCTATTACCAAAAATAGGAATGAACAGCCAGATGGAAAGGTATACAGGGCGAGGACCACAGGGTCCCAAGCACAGGAGCTTCTTTCTCTGAGCACTGAAGGTGCACCACTTGCTCAGCATGTGGTTGTGTTCTTCAATCCAGAAGCCCTTTGAACTTCAGTGGTTAGAGTTGTTTTTGTTTTTAAGGAAAATTCTATTAAGTAAGCATAGCTGACTAAGTCACTGGCCACTGGTGATGGAGTTTGTCTTCTAGCCTCTCTCCTAATCTGGAGGATAGGGGATGGGGCTGAAGGTTGGTAACTCTTGATAACCAATACCCTTCGTGAAGCTATGTAGGGGCTTTTATCCAGTAATTGCATTAATACAAAAAATATATATTCCTATCACCACACCCATTTCAGAGATTTCAGAAGCTCTTGTGTCAGGAACCGGGGACTATGTCAAGTATTATAACAAACACACTCCTATCATTTAGGAAACTACAGACACCAAAGATATACTTCTTTTTATGTCACAATCTATAAAGAAGTAGATGTGTTCTGATTTACAGGAGGAACACCATGTGACTTTTAGCTAAGCATATGTTAGAGATGGTTACATTAAATGTCTTAATTTATTGCACAAATATTTACTTAGTGTTTCAGGCACTGAAGTATGGAGATAGAAAGATTAAGATACAGTTTGCTAAACTTATATAAATTTTATTCGGTCAGGAGTGCTGAAACCCACATAACTAGGCTATGAGATGTTATAATATATGACTAAGATGTTCAATATATGTATAATGCAGAATACGTCTGGGCTTGTGGTTCTCTAAGTTTATCATATTTGGGGTACACTGGGCTTCCTAAACTTGTATGCTTACATCTCTTCTCAGCATGAAAAGATTTCCTGGGATTATCTAAACAGCTTTTCTACATTGTACTCCTCATCTCTTTATGAAACTCAGAGCGCACATGCGCTGGACCTTCTGGCATTGTCCCACAGGTCCCTGAGGCTCTATAAAGTTTTTCCCACCATTCATGTTTGTTCTCTTTTGTTCAAATTGAACAAAATGTATTGACTAATCATTTATTTCACTGCCACTTTCCTTTCTCATCACCAATCTGCTACTGAGTTCCTTCAGTGGGTTTTTTAAATTTCAGTATTTTCCAATTCTAAAATTTCCATCTGGTGCTTCCTTATAGCTGCTGCTGCTACTTCTTCTTCTTCTTCTTCTTCTTCTTTTTTTTTTTCAATGCTGGGGATGGAACCCAGGGCCTTGCGCATGCTAGGTGCCTGCTCTACCACTGATCTGTCTCCCTGTCCCTTGTTTATTTGAGCAGGGTCTCACACGTAGCCCAGCTGCTCTCAAACTTACAATACTTCTGCTTCTGCCCCAAGTGCTGGGAAGCTTTAGCTTTTGTTTCTTGGCTGAAACTTTCTTCCTTTCCTCACTCTTTTCTATTGTGATTGCCCTTAGTTGTTATAGCATATTTATAATAACTGCCTTAATGTCTCTGTGAGACAATTACAACATCTGAATCTTTTTAGAATTGACATCTGTTGACAATCCCTGTCCATACAAATTGAGATCTCCCCAGTTCTTTATACTCCAAATACATTGAACCATATTCCAGACAATTTGACTCCTCCTGCCCCTGTACTGAGGGGTTGAACCAAGAGCCTTGTACATTTTTTTGCAAGTGCTCTATCCACTGAGCTGTACCCCCCAAACTCTTTTTTAGTTTTTACTTGAGACAGGGTTTCATCAAGTTATATAAGCTGCCTCTGGCCTTGAACTTGTGAACCTCCTGCCTCTGCTTCCCGGGCCACTGGGATTATAGGTATGGACCACAGGTTCTGGCTGATAATCTGGCTATTATGAGACATTAGGTCTTTTTTATGCTATAGAGAATGTGGATATTTTTGTTATAGGGGGCAATGGTTAGGTTCAAGCAGCAAATTTCAATGAGCCTTCTCTGTGAGCTACTATTCCAATACCACCCAGTTTTCAAATCTTTTGCAGGGCTGCTTCGATCTGTCCCATATACACACCATACATCAACTAGACAGAGATCTCAGTGATAGTTTATGTCATCGTCCAGTTCTCAAAGTGCATAGGCTGTTAAGATTCAGATCCTCATGTGTGCAGCTAAAGAATAATCTTATAAGCACAAATAACTTTAAGACATTGTTTTATCCAAGGTTCTCTCATTCGGTCATCTTTCAAATATATTTTGGTAACCTGAGGCTCCCTTAACTTATTATCCAACCAGAAAGCTGAGGTTTTATTCGTAGGCACTTCTTGCAAACTATGATACAAACACTGGAAGGAAAGAGAGAAAAAAGAGAAAAAAGCCAATGAGGCCTTACTCCATTCTCATGGGATTACAACTCCTTTACTAGAGAGAAAAATTTGACTCTGACTTTTTGGCCTCTGTCTGTCCAAACTGCTGCCCCTGCAAGCACTGTTGCTGCTCCCACAGTACTGCTTAGAGACTGGGGCAAATGAGAACGGAGAAAAGAAAAATAACCAAAAATAGAGGGAACCAAGGGTGAAATCCACACTGGTTCTGAAAGTTAGTAGACATTTTCCCACTAGAGCTGTAACTACCAGGTTCTCCCTGTGCTCTCTCATTGCACTAATGCCATCCTCTAGGACACGAGCAGCTCTGATTTCAGGCCCTCTGCTGGAAATTGAGATGTACGCATGAAAAATGAAACAACGCAAGACTGGGAAAGACTGACCAGGAAACTACACAGGATTCCAAACACTCTCACAGGGCTAGAAGACATTCAAGCACCAGCCAGACAGAGTGGTAAATCAATATCTATGATTTTTCATTTCAGACCTCTTACAGAGTCATGTGCCTGCAGGTGTACCACTGTGGCATCCAATCCTGACAGATCTCAGAAGCTAAGCAGGGTCGGGCCTGGTTAGTACTTGTATGGGAGACCACCTGGGAACACCAGGTGCTGTAGGCTTGGGAGAAGGACCTGGTAACCCACTCCCAAAAATCAATTAGCCATTGAAAACCCTATGAATAGCAGAGAAGCACTAACAATTTCGCCTGTTGTATATAGGGTCACTATAAGGCAGACACAGATTCAAAGGCCATCTAATAACAACAACAATAACAACAACAACAGCATCATGTGGCCTATATGACCTTCTGGGCCTGTAAATAGGATATTTTATATACTCATGAGTATATACTCCTGAGATTAGGTTATATACTACATGAAATAGTTGACTTTAAGGAAGGAGACTTCAGTGAGCCTGACCTATTTGGTGAACCCTTTAAAGCAGAGGTCTCCAACCCCAGACCTGGAAGACCAATACCATCTATCTTTATATTTGTATTTACACCCACTCCCAATTGTTTTATGGACCGTGTAAAGGCATTTGACTGTGTGGATCATAACAAATGGATAACATTATGAAGAATGGGAATACCAGAGCACTTAATTGTACTCATAAGGATCTGTACATGGACCAGGAGGCAGTCGTTTGAACAGAACAAGGAAACATTGCTTGGTTTAAAGTCAAGAAGGGTGTGTGTCAGGGCTGTATTCTTTCACCGTACCTCCTCAATCTCTATGCTGAGCAAATAATCCGAGAAGCTGGACTTTATAAAGAAAAATGCAGCACCATGATTAGAGGAAGACTCATTAACAATCTGTGTTATGAAGATGACAGAACTCTGCTTGCTGAAAGTGAAGAGGATGTGAAACATTTATTGATGAAGATCAAAGAACATAGCCTTCAGTATGGATTGCAACTCAACATCAACAAGACAAAAATCCTTACAATTGGATTAGCAAGTAACTTCATGATAAATGGAGAAAAGACTAAAGTTGTCCAAAACTTTGCTTTATTTGGCTCTATAATTATACAACACCTGTTGAAGCAGCAGTCAAGAAATCAAAAGACATATTGCACTGGGAAAGGCTGTTGCAAAAGATCTCTTTAAAGTGTTGAAAACTAAAGATGTCACGTTGAAGATTAAGGTGTGCTTAACTCATGCCATGGTATTTTCAGTTGCATCATATGCTTGTGAAAACTGGACATTGAGTAGGTGAGATAGGAGAAGAATAGATGCTTTTGAATTATGGTACTGGAGAAGAATACTGAATATACCATGGACTGCCAAAAGAACCAACAGATCTGTCCTAGAAGTACAACCAAAATGCTCCTTGGAGGCAACGATGGCTAGACTGCATCTTACATATTTTGGTTATATTGTCAGGAGGGACCAATCCCTGGAGAATGACATCATGTTTGGGAGAGTGTCAGGTCAACGAAAAAAAGGAAGCCCCTCAACTAGATGGAATGACACAGCATCGGCAACAATGGGCTTAAACATAAAAAAGACTGTGTGGCTGGCATAGAATCAGGAAGTGTTTCAGTCTGTTGTACATAGGATCACTAGGAGTCAGATTCAACTCAATGGCACCTAACAACAACAACCAATCACTGAAATTACCACCTAAGCTCCACCTCCCATTAGATCAGCATTTCCAGCCCCCACACCTACCAATCCCTACCCCCGCCTCCGTCCATGGACAAAACTGTCTTCCACAAAACCAGTCCCTGGTGCCAAAAAGTTAGAGACCACTGCTTTAAAGGGACTCCTTTAAAGGAGATTCAAAGCATGAGAAGGATTTGATGCTTGAGAAATTCTGTTTCTGGACTTAAACACAGAGAGGATCATAGACAAAGATATAAGAATAGTTCCCATTAACAGAAAGCAACTCCCTGCCAACAGCCAGCAAGGAAGTGGGGTTCTTGGTCCTATAACCATGAAGAATACAATTTGGCCAACAACTTGAATCAGTTTGGAAGGAGATTTTTCACCAGAGCAGCCCAACTGTATCTAACACCTGGATAATAATCTAACACCTAGACTATATCCTTATATAAACATAAGCAGAGAACTTAGACAATGGGTACCCAATAAGCTAATAAGTGTTGTTTTAAGCCACTAAATTTGTAGCTATTTTTTATGTTGCAATAGACTAATTATTAAAACTGACACAAAAGAAAAAGGATATTTGACTACCTATATATCCACTTGGGCTGGGATTTAGCTCAGTTGGTAGAGCACTGCTCTGCAGTCTCTGAGGTCCTGGGTTTGATTCCCAGCACCACAAAAATGGGAGAAGGACGTGGCAACCCACTCCCAAGGCAATCCCGAAACAGTCTGCCATTGAAAACCCTATAAGGGTCACTATGAGTCGGACACGACTCGATGGCACTTAACAACAACAACAACAATATATCCACTTAAGAAGTTAAATATTTTCCTCCTTTTGCTCTCCTTCTTTTTCTCCCCTCCCCTCCTCTCCCTTCCCTTACCCTTCCTTCCTTCCTTTTCTCCCTTCCTTTCTTTCTTCCTTCCTTTCTCCTCTTTCCTTTCCTTTTCTTTCCTTTCCTTCCTTCCCTCCCTCCCTCCTTCCTTTCCTTCCTTTTCTTCCTTCCTTCCTTTTTGGACAGAGTATTGCTATACAGCCCAGACTGCCTTCACAATTCTCCTGCGTCAGCCTCTCAATCCCAAGTGCTGGGATTACAGTTGTGTACCACCATGTCCAGCAAAAAATTAAATTCCAAATTAAAAGTCTTCCCATAAAGAACATTCAAGGCTCAGATGGTTTGAAACAAATTCTTTCAAACACTTAAGGAAAAAATAATAATCTTAAATAAACTTGTTCAGAAAATAGATGTAAAGGAGGCTTTTCAACTTATTGAGTGACTGACTGGGTGTTGTTGGTTTTTTTTTTTTTTTTTCCCAGCACTAGGGATTAGACTGGGTCCTTGCACATGCTAGGCAAGCACTCTACCGCTGGGCTTCAACCCCAGCCTTCTCAATCCATGTATAAGGCCAACATTTTCATGACACAAAATCAGAGAAAGGCATTACATCCAGAAAGAAAGAAAAGTACAGACCAATATTCCCCATGAGAAGTAAAAATCCATTAAAAATATTAATAAATCAATTAAAATATAATTAAGTTATATATGTGTATATATGTGTGTGTGTGTGTGTGTATATATATATATATATATATATGCCTAATCCATCTTTATTAAGTGAGGCTTACTTCAGAAATGTAAGCTGGTTTCAACTTTTGAAACTCAAAAGACTAAAATTTTAAAACCATATGATCATCTCAGGAATAAAGGAAAAGTAGTTGTCAAAGTACAATAACCTTTCAGGATAAAAGTTCTCCATATACTAGGGGAGGATTTCTTGAATAGCATTTTCCTTTGTTGTTTTTGTTGTTAGGTGCCGTCGAGTCGGTATCCGACCGACCATCATAGGGTTTTCAATGGCTGATTGTTTCGGGATTGCCTTGGGAGTGGATTGCCAGGCCCTTCTCCCATTTTTGCGGTGCTGGGAACTGAACTCGGGACCTCAGAGACTGCAGCGCAGCGCTCTACCAACTGAGCTAAATCCCAGCCCCAGCATTTTCCTTTAGGGTTAAGAATAAAACAAGAATGTTTAGTAGGATGGTTAATTTTGTGGGTCAACTTGGTTAGGCCAGGGGTACCCAGAGATTTAGTCAAACATTCTGTGTGCTTCTACTGAGATATCCAGCCAAACATTATTCTGGGCATTTTTGGATATGATTAACATTTAAATCAATAGCCTGAGTAAAGAAGACTGTGTTCCCTAACATGGGTTGGCATCATTAAATTTGTTGAACAATTGAGTAGACCAAAATGGCTGACCCTCCCTGAAGCAAGAGAAACCTTCCTGCCTGACTGCCTTGTAACTGAGATACTGGCTTTTCTCCTGTCGTGAGACTCATCAAAACACTAGTTCTGCCTGGGTCTCCAGTCTGCTAGCCTTCAGGCAGGAACTACGTCACCACTCCCAGTGCTTAGGCTTGCAGACTCAGACTAGAACTAAACGACTGGCTCTCCTGGGTCTCCAGCTTGCCAACTAACCCTGCAGATCTTGAGGTGGATTTGCTTGTTTCCTTGATCATGTGAGCAATTCCTTATAATAAATCTCTCTATATTTTTTTCATTTATGTGTGATATATATTTATATTTAAGAGTGTGTGTGTGTGTGTGTGTGTGTGTGTGTGTGTGTGTGTGTGTGTGTGTGTCCTATGGACTCTGTTTCTCTGGATAACCCTGAGTAATCTACCTGCTCTTATCACTTCTACTTAACAATCTACTAGATGTCCTGGTTAGGGCATTACGGAAAGAAAAAAGGTAGGAAATCAAGTCATAGAGCTGCCTCTTTTTAAAAAGACTTCTCCTTATCATTGTACTAGAGCACATAACCTGTAGCAAGGTACCATATATTCTATAACCTAATCTGCACCCTTTCAACAGATTTAGAGGGCTACAACATGAGACGGAGATCAGAATCACGTGTGGATTGGATTCTGATCCCCACCTGATGCTGTACCTCTTTAAGACTACTGAAACGGTATGGATGAGATTCAAGAACATATGGCGTAACTGCAGGCAGTCATGTCAACACTGCACTGAACTTACTCAAATTCAGCTACATAATCCCATTTGTAGGGGAAAAAAAGAAACAAGAGAGGGGACAGATACATTAAGTGACACATGTCATCAAGCTCATTACTCCTTTCTACAAAAAGATGACTACAAACAACAGAATACAGCTTAACAGCTGATGGAAACTAGCAAAATCTATGGACATAAAATATTGATAATTTTAAGTATTGTACCACTCATGAAGAAGAAAAGCACAATGCTCAAGCAAAAAACAGAGTATATAGTGGAGGCTTCTTTAATCATCTTGAAGAAACTGCGTAATAAAGGGCTACAGAAAAATATCAACTACAGAAGAATTAAAAAACTGATAAATTATCTTCCAGGCTGGGAATACAGCTCAGGGGCAGAGGGCTTGCCCAGCATATGCCAGGCTTTCAGTTCAATCCCTGGCACCAAGGGAGGGGATAATTTATCTTTAGAAGACGTGATAACCTATAAACTGGAAGAACAAGTATAAATCCCCATTTGTTGCTATGTATATTATATATGTGTACTCAGAAATCATTAGATAAAAGCATGTGTGTGTGCATATATAAATATACACATATATAATAAAATGTTCCAAATGACTTTAACATAGATTTACCCATATGTGATTTCTGCCTTTAAGAATAAAATCCTTAGACTGGGCATGGTGGCTCATGCCTATAATCCCAGCAACCTGGGAGGCGGAGTCAGGAGGATTGCCAAATTCAAGGCCAGAGGCAGCCTGTGTAAGTAACTTAGTGAGACCTTGACTCAAGATGAAAAATAAAAATAGGCTGGGGGTATAGCCCAGTGGTAGAGCCCTTGCAAAGTAGGTATAAGGCCCTGGGTTCAACCTCAAAGTACCTTAAAACAACAACAACAACAACATCCTCAGTTGGACATAGTAGCACATGCCTGTATCCCAGCACTTGGGAGACTGAGACAAAAGAATTGAGTTTGAGACCAGACTGGTCTACAGTGAGACTCTGCTAAAAAAAAAAAAAAAAAAGAAAAAGAAAAAAGAAAAGAAAAAGAAAAAAGAACAACAATGAAAAGAATTAAATTTCCAATGAACTCTACTGAATACTAATCCATAGAATGACTAAAATGTGTCAAAAAAAGTGAATAAATCAGGTTATAGAATACTGTATCTCTTTGTTCTTTAACAAATCAAGCAATCAACAAATAAAAGAAATAAATAAAACCAAAACCTTTTGATGCCCATGTCATATGCTCATATGTTTGTATAAA
>VMDO01022936.1:0-30000 GCA_007922755.1 Pedetes capensis
AAAACCCTATGAGGGTCACTATGAGTCGGACACAATTCGACAGCACCTAACAACAACAACAGGACTATACCATACCCACTGTTCTGCATTTTTGTTTAGTTTTCTATTCATAATTATTACTATATATTTAGTAATTTTTTTCCATATTTACAGATATAAACCTAACCCATTCCTTTTTTCTTTTTTTATTTCTTTTCCCTTCAGTACTGAGTGCTGAACCCAGGGCCTCACTCATGCTACCACTGAGTTATGCTCCAAACGCCCTTTTTAATTTTTTTTTTTAATTTTGAGACAGAGTCTAAGTTGCACAGACTTCTTCTGGCCTTGAGCATACAATCTCCCTGCCTTAGCCTCCTGAGTAGATGGGATTACAGGCATGTACTACAGCACCCACATGCCCATTCCTTTCAATAGCTACGAGGTATTTCAGTGTATGACCTTATTATCATCTATTTAGCCATCCAATTGGAGTTTTAGCATTTAATTTAGAACCGTGTGGCCGTGTTACTTTAACTCTTCATTCCACACATTTCTCATTTATAAGATGTAGCTAAATAGTACCTATCCCTTAGGGTATTGTGAGGATTAAATGCACCTTGCTTGTAAATCCCTTAGAACAATGCCTAGCACAGATAGATAAATATTATCTGTTGATACTAATAGGTCTATAGCAGAAGTAATAGTAGTGCCCTTTTATATATGCCTTTTTACTGAGAAAATTTCAAACTCAAATCATTTGTTGTTTTACCAGAAAGTATACATAGCTGTCAAAATACTTTTTAATTTAAAAATCACTCATAATCCCACTCATTACACTACTTTTATTTTTGCACATTGCCTCTCAGTTGTCTCTAGTCATGTTTATGGTATGTAATTCAAATTTTTTGTTTTTATGTAACATATTGTTATAAAACTTCTTTCCATGGTTCTCACAGCCTTTCTTTTGGGCTCTTAACCTATTTCATTCCTCTTTCCTCTTTCACTCTTAAAGGAGGGCTAGGAAGTGTTGGTCCAAGAACTAGAGATATGAAGAGCTTTACCTTGATCATAATAAATTAATGGTCCACAAGATTTTTCTAAGTCTAGGAGCCAAGTTTATCCCCATAAAGAGCCATAAGCCATGGGAATAATGCTGCTAGCTTATTTTGTTTTTAAATAAATTCTGAGCCTCAGGGAAAAGGTATGTGGACTAAAAGCCATAGTCTCTTAATGTACTGTAACTTTTGTTTGTAGATCATACTAGTAGTGACAATTTATTGAACATTCACTGTTCAAATACTTTCTGTTTTAAATAATTTCTATAACTTATCTTATTTAATACTTGTTTATCTAGATGAAAAGACTAAAGCATACTTTCTTGTCCAAATTGACGTGCCCAAGGTTTTCAGTTAAAAGATTGAACAGAACTTCAACTCCAAACAGTCTGGCTCCAAAGCTCACATGCTTAACCCTTCTCTATACTGCCTCAGGTGAAAAGAGCAATATAGGTAATAAAAATTTCAAAAACCCATTCTTTTAAAAACCTCATAATATAGAGAACCATTTGGTGAAACAAACAAGAAAGAGAGAAGGCACAAGAAACCATGTTAGGAATGGAAAAAGGGAACGTAACTGCAGATGGAAAAATGAGTTCAAACACTTAGATAAAAAAGGACCCGTTCTTAAAAAGATATACCCTACTAAATTTAACCCACAAATTAAAAATCTGATGGTTCCCATAATGTACCAGTTACACATGGTTTTACAGGCAAGTTCTACCAAACTTTCAAGCAACAGATAACTCCAATCTTACTCAAAACCATACAAGGACAATGTAAGAAAAAGAAATTGCAGGCCAATTTCACCATTAAAATAGAATGATATTAAATAATCCAGTCATATATAAAATGGTAATATGGTACTAAAAAAGTTGGGTTTATCCCAAGAATACAAGGTGAATAAGAATTGTTATGTTGTTGTTAAGTGCCGTCAAGTCGGTATCTGACTCATAGTGACCCTCATAGGGTTTTCAATGGGTGGCTGTTTCGGGATTGCCTTGGGAGTGGATTGCCAGGCCCTTCTCCCATTTTTGTGGTGCTGGGAATTGAACTCGGGACCTCAGAGACTGCAGGGCAGCGCTCTACCAAATGAGCTAAATCCCAGCCAAGTGTAATTTATCACATCAACAGAGTAAAAGGTAAAAGCCTTATGTTAATACAGAAAAATACATGATAAAATTAACATCCATTCATTATTTAAGAGAAAAAATACTATTAAGCTTCTTGTTGTTGTTAGGTGCCATCAAGGGCGAAACACTATTGTCAGTGCTTCTCTGCTATTCATAGGGTTTTCAATGGTGGATTGATTTTTTGAGAGTGGATTGTCGGGTCCTTCTCCGTACTATTAAACTAGGAATAAAAAACTACTTCCTTTACTTGACAAAGTATATCTGCCAAAAATCTACAATCAGCATAAATTTTACTCGTGAAATGTTAGAAAGATTGACTTTTGAGGAGGGGAGCATTGAGAGAATGTCTCACTGTGTAGTCCAGGCTGGCTTGGAACTCTCTGTGTAGACTAGGCTCTCATTGAACTTAGTCATCCTGCCTCAGCCTCCCAAGTGCTGGGATTACAGGCATGTGTCACTAGGCCTGGCTAGAAAGATTGTCTTTAAAATTCAAGAACAAAACATGAGTGCCTAATCACCAACTTAGTTTAATTTGGTTGTACTAGTCTAGCAAGACAAGAATAAAGTAAAGGATATGATAATTGAAAAGGAAGAAACAAAACTGTCATTATTTATATATTATTTAATTGACTACATTAGAAACCAAAAGATTTTATGGAAAAAATAATAAAATTTGTAAGAGTTGGGCAAGGTGGTTGGATAGAAGATCAATATGCAAAAATCAGTAGCATTTCTATAATTGAAAAAACCTCTTAGAAAATTAAGTTTTTAAGAAATACCTTTTACAGTAATAAAAATGTAAGGCCTTTAGAAGTAAATCTTTTTTCAAGATTTTATTTTTCACAGTGCTAGGGATCAAACCCAGGGCCTTGCACATTCTAGGCAAGCACTCTACCACTGAGCTACTTCCACAGCCCCTTAGAAATAAATCATAACATAGAGATGTGTAGAGTACTTATGAGGAATGCTTCAGACTTCATTGGTGCACCTTAAAAAAGATAGAATTAAATGGAGCATGAAAATGGGTAGAACATTTGATATCATTTGGATTCACTTCTCTACAAATTGATCTATCAATGCTATTCCAATCAAACTCCTAGCAGAGTTTTCTTGTTTAATTTTGTTTTGTTTTGTTTTAAGATAGGATCTCACCATGTACCCCAGGCTTGTCTTGGACCTGCAATCCTCCTGCCTCAGCCTGTCAAGTACTGGGATACAGGTGTGTACCACCAAACCTGGCTTACAGTTTGTTTGTTTGTTTGTTTATAAACCTGACAAGCTTTTGTTGAATATACATTTATGTTAACATATCTATATTATTTACATGTTAACTTTATATAAAAGGATATATATATATATATATATATGTATATGGTGGTTGTTGTTAGGTGCCATCGAGTCGGCATCCAACTCATAGTGGACCCTCATAGGGTTTTCAATGGCTATTTCAGGATTGCCTTGGGAGTGGATTGCCAGGTCCTTCTTCCATTTTTGTGGTTCTGGTAATTGAACTCGGGCCCTCAGAGATTGCAGAGTGGTGCTCTACCAACTGAGCTAAATCCCAGCCCAGTATTTATATATAAAAGCTTGAATACAAACAAACATACTCACACATATATGAAGTTAAGAAACATATTAAAGCTAAGGGTTGGCCTTCCAGATATTAAGATGATTTATAAACTATTCTATTGAAAATAATATTGGAGTTGGAAGTGTAGCTCAGTTGCCTACCACACATAAAACCCTGAGTTCAATCCCTGGCACAAAAAAAAAAAAAAAAGAAAAAAAAAAAGTCTTGTTGACATCAAGCAAATTGTCCAGTCTAGAATGGATTAGAGAGCCCAGAAACAGAAACTCACCTTAAAACTTGAGATGTGGCTTGAATGTCATGGCAAAACAGTGGGAAAAAAATTAATCTGGTCATGAAATCATACTGATACTACCAATATTCCTAATGAAAAAATGAAATTGGTACCTTCACCCCATTTACAATAATACTTTAGGTGGATTAAGATAAAACTTTTAGAAGAAAATATATAAGAAAATCTTTATGACAATATGTAGGGAGGAGGAAGAATTTCCTAAATGAGACATGACCATAACATAAAGATTGATAAGTACCACTATATTAAAATTAAGAATTTCTGTTCCTCAAAAAACACTATGAAGAAAGTGGTAAGACAGTCGGGCACGGTGGTGCACACCTGTAATCCCAGTGAATTGGAAGGCAGAGGCAGGAGGATCGCAAGTTTGAGACCAGAGGCAGTCTGCGTAACTTAGCAAGACCCTGTCTCAAAAAGTAAAAAAAAATTGGCTGGGAGTGCAGCTTAGTGGTCCAGCACTTAAAAAGCATTGCAAGCACAAGGCACTGGGTTCAACCCCCAGTACCCAAAAAAAAAAAAAAAAAAAAAAAAAAAAAAAAAAAAAAAAAAAAAAAAAAAAAAAAAAAAAAAAAAAAAAAAAAAAAAAAAAAAAAAAAAAAAAAAAAAAAAAAAAAAAAAAAAAAAAAAAAAAAAAAAAAAAAAAAAAAAAAAAAAAAAAAAAAAAAAAGTGGTAAGACAAGTCACACTACATTTTGAATTCATATGACCAATAGGGAACTGGTATCCAGAATAAATATTATGAGACATATTCACAAAATGGAATATTGTATAGTTACAAAAGTAAATGAACCACAGCTACATATAACAATGTGCATGAATTTTTTTAATATTGAGGAAAAAAAGCAGGCAACCAAAGGCACACATGTTACAATACTTCTTTATAAAGCTCAAGCAAAACTAAACTAATAAATTGTTATTTAAAGTAATAAAACTACTTTTAGCTGGGTGTGGTGGCACATGCCTGTAATCCTAGCAACTCAGGAGGCAGAGGCAGGAGGGATCGCAAGTTTGAGGCCAGAGGCAGCCTGTGTAACTTAGCAAAACCCTGATTCAAAAAGAAAAGTAATAAATGGACTGGGGTGCAACTCAGTGGTAGAGCTTTTGTAAAGCATGGTTAAGGCCCTGGGTTCAATCCCCTATTACCACAAAAATAAAATTAAATAAATTAAATTAAATTAAGTAATAAAACTACTTTTTAAAGGAAAAGAATCATAAGAACAAAAATCGGTGTGGCAGCATTTCCTCTTGAGATCAGGTAAAATTTAGCATGCAAATATCCCAATGGTTTTTTTTTTTTTTTTTTTGCGATACTGGGGGTTGGACCCAGGGCCTTGTGCTTGCATGCTTTACAGGCACGGGATCACTGAGCTGCACTCCCAACCCATTTTTTCACTTTTTGAGACAGGGTCTCACTAAATTACGCAGACTGCCTCTGGACTCAAACTTGCAATCCTCTTGCCTCCGCCTCCTGAGTCGCTGGGATTACAGGCGTGCACCACCACGCCTGGCTCTATCCCAGTGGTGTTAAAGATATTCTACATCTTAAGTTGAACAAAAAGAATATATGAATATCCATTTTGTTCTTATGCCTCATAACTTACATATATGGTTCATATCTTCATTTGCATATAATAAAATTTTATAATAGCTTTCTAAAGAATGGCAAAGTAATAAATATGTCAAAACTAAAAAGGCCACTGTAATCAATACACTTTGGCATCCAGAGGGCATCTGTCCAGATTGACAGCAGTCTGCACTCACTGGGTATTTGAGTCTTTCAACCAGTTACAAATCAACTTAATGACAATGTCAACTAGTCTACATTTCTCAGTCATGTTCGAAAGGATATCAGGTTCCTTTTCTAAATGCTCACAAACCATCTGTTTAATATTTTCTCCAAGAGTTTGCCAGAGATCGATGTCAAGCTCCTTTGAAAAAGTATTTTATCCATATGTGTTCTCAGGAAACACCAAATGTTAACAATCCAAACAAAGAAGATAATAAAGATTCATTGCTTTTTAAAGGATTCCAGAACCAAGCATGGTGGTGCACTTTAATCCCAGTGAGTCAGGAAGTGGAGTCAGGAGAATAGTAAACTCGAGGCCAAAGGCAGCCTGTGTAACTTATCTTGTCTCAACATAAAAAATGTTGTAAAAATGGGGTTGGGGGTGCAGCTCAGTGGAAGAACATTTGCAAAGTATGTGGGAGGCCCTGAGTTCATCCCCCTAGACCATCAAAAAAAAAAAAAACTAAATAAATAAATAAGTAAAATTAAGGATTCCAGGAAGAACTAGAGGTTGGGAGAGTCCCTTTTATGCTTCAGTGCAATTGTCAGACTCCAGATATTGATTTTTTCCCCCTTTTGGTGTCTTAGAAAATAGACGAGAAAACTCAACTGTTCACTGAGTTTGTTTTTGATAACTGCATTAATTTCCTTATGACAGTAAGACTAAATTAGAGCCAAATTGTGTTTGTTACCTAAAGATTTTTAATGCAGAGAGGTGTTTATTTCATCAACAGAAGCCATTGTGTCAAAAAAATAACAACCTGTCCTTTTGTTTGTTTGTTTGTTTGTTTTTCAATAGTTGAGGGTTGAACCCAGAGGTTCCTGCATGATAGGCAAGTGCTCTACCACTGAACTGCACCCTTAGTCCCTTTATTTATTTTCAGACAGGGTCTGATTAAATTGCACAGGCTGCCTCTGGCCTCAAATTTGCAATCCTGCTGTCTCAGCCTCCCAAGTCACCAGTATTACAGGCATGTACCATGGTGCCCAGTAACCTGTCTCTTTTTTTAATTATTATTATTGAATTAAATAACTTCTTAGAGTTCAGAAGAAAATCTGAAGTTTTTTGAAAATTGGGGTTTTTAAATTTTTTCCTCACCAAGTTAATTGAGGAATCAGTTATATACTACAAGTTGATCCATTCAAGGTGTACAACTTAATGAGTTTTGATAGTAGTCTGTACTCACAAATCATCACCATAACTGAAATACAAAACATTTCTATCATCCTCAAAAGATTCCCCTTGCCCTTCTATGCTCCATCTCTCCCTCTGTCCCCAGCATAAACCACTAATCTGTTCTCCACCTATGGATTAGTTTACATTTTATTCAAGTGGCATCATACAACGTACTGTATAGGTTCCACTTTGGTATCTGACTTATTTTGTTCACATTTTGAGATTTGTCTGTGTTGCTTATATCATACGTTTATTTTTATTGTTGAGTAGTAGTATATTGCACAAATTTGCCATATTTTACCATTTATCTGTTAATGGACATTGTGGTTGTTCTCAATTTTTCACTTGTGAATAAAGCTATTATGAATATCTATACACAGATCTTTTGTGTGAATACATGTTTTCATTCCTCCTGGATCTTACTTTATCATTCATCTTTTCCCATCCATTTACTTCAACCTATTTGTGTCTTAAAGTATATCTCTTGTGTGTGTGTAGTACTTGCAGGTTGAACCCAGGGCCTTGCACGTACTTTGCAAGTACTCCACCTCTAAGATGCACCTTCAGCCCACCTCTTATTTTTTATATTGAGACAGGGTTTTGCTAAGTTACGCAGGCTGCCTCTGGCCTCCAACCTGAAATCCTCCTGTCTGTGCCTCCCAAGTTTGCTGGGATTACAAGCATGAGCCACTGTTCCCTGCAAAGTGTATCTCTTATGTTGTTGTTGTTGTTGTTGTTGTTGTTGTTAGGTGCCTTTGAGTCGTGTCTGACTCATAGCAACCCTCATAGGGTTTTCAATGGCAGATTGTCTCGGGATTGCCTTGGGAGTGGGTTGCCACATCCTTCTCCCATTTTTGTGGTGCTGGGAATCGAACTCGGGACCTCAGAGACTGCAGAGCAGCGCTCTACCAACTGAGCTAAACCCCAGCCCGTATCTCTTATAGACAGCATATAATTGGGTCTTGCTTTTTATCCATTCTGACAACCTTTGGGTTTTATTTGTAATATATAGTCCATTAACATTTACCTTAAGTATTAATATGGTTAGATTTAGGTCTAGCATTTTTCTTTATCAAACCCAGGCCCTTATGCATACTACACAAGCTCTCCACCACTGAGCTGCATCTCCAGACACCCAGTTATTTTGTTTTTAAGACAGTCTCACCAAGTTGGACAGACTGCCTCTAGCCTTTAACGGGCAATCCTCTTGCTCAGCCTCCTGAGTCACTGGGATTACAGGTGTGCACCATGGTGTCTGGCTACCATTTTATTTTTTGTTTATTACCTCTGTTTTTGTTGATGTTCATCTTTTTTCCCTGCTTTCCTGCTTTCTTTTGGGTTAAATATTTTTAGAATTTTTTTATTTATTGTCATTTACCTATTCATCTTTGCATTATTTTTTATTGACTTCTCTAGGGATTACATTGTATATGTTTTTCATAGTCTACTTAGAGTCAGCATAGTACCACTTAATATAAAATGTAGAAACTTTGCAGGGATTAAAATATATTTTTAACTTTTTTGAAGCCTACTTAAAATTAATATAGTACCATTTCACATAAAATATAGAAACCTTGCAACTATGCAGATCCCTTTATTCCATCCCATACACATATACATACACTGTCTTTTATGCCATAGTTGTCACATGTATTACATCTAAATTCCACAAGACAGTGTGATAAATTTTGCTTCAAACAAACATGTTTGTTTGATTGTTTTGCAATATTTGGAGGTTGAACCCAGGGCCTTGCATATACTTTGCAAGTGCTGTTCTGCTGGCCTGCACCCCTAGCCCATTTTTTAATTTTTAATTTTGAATCAGCATCTTGCTAAATTATGCAGGATGGCTCTGGCCTAGAACTTGCAATCCTCTTGCCTCCTGCCTCCACCTCCCAAGTCACTGAGATAAAAGGTGTGCACCAACATACCCAGCGAAGCATATGTATTTTAAAGAAATTCAGAGAAAAGTAGTCATTTATATTTACTCACATATTTTCATTTCCAGTGCTCCTCATTCATTCCTAAAGGTCTGAGTTTCCCTTGGACATCATTTCTTCTATCTTGAAGAAACTTGGTGTTTCTCATAGCATGGTTCTGGTGGTAACAAATTATTTATTTATTGAAGGCTTCTGATTATAAGTTGAAGTCCCTAAATCATTTTCTGCTGTATGTAAAGGATCATTTTTCTGACTGCTTTCAAGAAGTTTCTCTTTTGAAAAACAAGCTGCTTGTTTTTCAGCAGCTTGACAGTGTTGCAACTAAACACAGATTTCTTCTATGCTTGGGGTTCACTGAGTCTCTTGAATCTGTAAACGTATGTCTTTAACCCAAGGTAGAGCCAGGGATAGTGGTGCATGCCTGTAATCTCAGCACTTGAGAAGCTGAGGCAGGAGAATCAATGTGAGTTCAAGGCCAGCCCGGCCAACATAGTGAATTCCAGGTCAGCCTAGACTACACAGTGAGACTCTGTTTAAAAAAAAGAAAGGAAGGAAGGAAGGAAGGAAGGAAGGAAGGAAGGAAAAAAGGCACCACAAGTTGGTAAATTTTCCTCCATTATTTCTGCTTCAATATTTTTCCGCCTTGTCCTCCAATTACCCATGTTTTTTTTTTTTTTTTGTACTTAGAGCTTGAGCCCAGGGCCTTGCACATACTTTCCAAGTGCCCTACCACTGATTAGCACCTCCAGCCCATTTTTAATTTTTTATCTTGAGATAGGATCTAAGTCATTCAGGCTGCCTCTGACCTCAAAACTGCATTCATCCTGCCTCCACCTCCCAAATTGCTGGGATTATAGGTGTAAGCCACTATGCCTGGCATGTTGAACCTTTGTAAATTGTTCTACAGAGAGCCAGGCATGATAGTACACATCTCTAATCCCAGCCCTTCAGAGATTGAGACAAGAGGATCTAGACTTTAAGGTCATACTGGGCTGCACAGGGAGACCTTGTCTCAAAAAAATAAGAATACAAATAAATAAAGTTGTTCCACAGAGCAAAAAGCTTTTATTTGCTTGCTTGTTTCTTTTTTCCAAATTTTTCTCTCTTCTTCAGATGGGTCTCTACTGATCTGTCTTCAAGTCACTGACTCTTTCCTCTCTCATCTTCATTCTGCTTTTAAGCCCGTGTAAAGTTTTTGGTTAGATATTGTATTTTTGTTTCTCTGTTGATATTTCTTGTCTTTTGATTCATTATGAGCATATTTGCCATTGCTCATTCAGCATAATTCTAATTATGCTGGTTTAAAGTCCTTATCTAGGGCTGGGATTTAGCTCAGTTGGTAGAGCACTGTGCTGCAGCCTCTGAGGTCCCGAGTTCAATTCCCAGCACTGCAAAAATGGGAGAAGGACCTGGCAACCCACTCCCAAGGCAATCCCGAAACAGTCAGCCATTGAAAACCCTATGAGGGTCGCTATGAGTCGGATACCGACTCCATGGCACCTAACAACAACAACAAAGTCCTTATCTGGTAGATCCAACATCTGTATCATGTTGGGATTTGCATCAATGATTCATGTTTTCATTTGAGACTGGGTCATTGTTTTCTTTCTCTGTATGCAAAAGACATTTGGATTGTATTTTGTGAATGTTATAGAGACTGAATTCTGTTTTGTTGCTCTAGAAACTCTTTTGTTTTTTATTTTGTGTATTCAGACAATTAACTTCGTTAGCATCAAACTATAACCTGTTACATCTGCAGTGAGCCCCTGCAAATCTCAGTCTCATTCTTTATATTTCTTTAAATATAAACTATAAGCTACCTTTAGTTTGCTCCATACATGTATAGTGTAAGGGTTAGCGAGGTGCTTGGGCTGAGCTTAAACACGTAATTTGGGGATCTCTGGCTCTGGGTCTCTCCTTTCATGGATTTCTTCCTTATTCTCTGTATCCCCTGGTTCCCCTGTTTCTTTCCCATGGAAAAACCAGTGAAGGGCAGTGGCTTTTCAATTTTGCTTTCTCCCCATGCTGCTGTGACTTCAGCCATCCTTGGGGCAAAAGTGCAAAAACTGGAGAGCTTATCCCTTCCTGGTCACTTCAAGTTTCAGTTCCTCTCTGTAATCTACTTTTGTTCAGTCTCAGAACCCTCAGGTAGTTGATTTTTTAAATATTATCCAGAATTAATGGTTCCTGTTTACAAGAAGATCAGTTTGTTAAGTACTCGAACCTAATCAGACTGGAAACCTCTTATTCATCCTTGATCAGTTTGGCTCTTTCTTTTTACCTCCTTTTCTACCTGCTATCCAGTTTAGTAAACTCAAGTTCTCCTTCATTCCTCTCTCTGTCTTTAGGACATTGTGATTAAAAGTTCTTTTGATTAAATTAACTCTCCTCTCTCCCCCCGCCCCCTTATTCCCCAAAATGTATAAACATTCCTGCTTTACTTGACATAGGACTTTTCTTGCTGCCACTCAACCTGGGAATGATCTGGCAACTTCTGTATCTGAAATCAGCCCCATCATATATCTAACATTACCTCACTAGTTAGTGTAGTGCAGGAATTGATTGGAGCACAGCTACATACATATTCAGGGTCAAGAAATAGACACAGCATAGTATAAACTTTTAGTAAAGGATAAAGGTGACATCTTATATCACCAAGGCAAAAATGGACGTGTTCAAAAAGATAGTAAAAGAAAAGATATTGGTGAATTCCTTTATAATTTCAACATAGGAAAAGGTTTTCTAAACTCAAAATCCAGGTGCAATAAAGAAAAATTTATAGCCGGGCAAGGTGGCACAAGCCTGTAATCCCAGCAGCTCAGGAGGCAGAGGCAGGAGGATCACAAGATTGAGACCAGAGGCAGTCTGCATAACTTAGCAAGACCCTTTCTCAAAAAGAAAAAAAATGGGCTGAGGGTGCAGCTCAGTGGTCCAGCATTTGCAGAGCATGCAAGCTCAAGGCCCTGGGTTCAACCCCCAGTACCACAAAAAAAAATAAAATAAAATTATATATATATATATATATATATTTAGCTATATAAAAGTTTTACCAAAATATAAATCTCTGGCAGGGCAAAAGGACCCAAACAATGTCAAAGGACAACTGAAAAACTAGATGAAAGTATTTGCAATTTATATCACAGAGGAAAAGGCTAGTATGTGATATATATATCACTTAAAAATGGAGGGGGTGGCAAGACCAAAACTATGGAAGAATGGACAAAACATATAAACAGATAATTCAAAATTTTTCTAAATTTTCCTTAAACATATGAAAATATGCTCAACCTCACTCATAATTAGAGAAATGAATTTTAAGACTATACTAAAATACCATTTCCCACAGTACACTGGTAAAAGTTAAAAACTGTCACAACACATTCTGTTGGTGAGGCTATACTTCCACATATTGCTAGTGTAACACGCAATGGTACAATGCTTTTGGAGGAGAATTTGGTAATATCTAACAAAATTACATATGGGTTTGTTTTTGAGACACCAATCCCCCTTTTAGGAATCCAATACCCTGAAGATGCATATGTAGAATCACAAAGTCACTATGCAGTCTACTATATTTTTTTTTGGGGGGGGGGGTATGTTTTGGGACTTTCTTTAGTTTCAGTGTCTTTTAAGCTTTTCTTTGCTTTTCCTAGCTTCCAGCTGTTTTCTTCCCTGGTCCCTCTTATATTTTCACCTCAGGGCATATCTTTCTCTCTGTTCCCTTGGGCATTAAAGAGGCAAAACTCCTTGGTATGGTTGTCTGGGCCATGCCAACAGATTTACTGCCTTCCTGGCCCACCTTCCTTCTTCATTCAGTCTTCTTCTAGAAGAAGATAACTCATATCCCGGCTCTCCTCTCCCACCACTGTGCCTATGAAAATGCCACTTCCTAATCAGCTTTTAGATTTTGCATTGTAATTTACATTAAACATTTTTATATTGGTTTACATACCACATAAATTATCTCTTCAGAAAAAAAGGCTGTTTCAATACCCTGTAAGTCTAGTGTTTCCCAAGTCAAATAATACTTAAGACTTTGGCATATCTCAATCACTAGTGATCAACTTCTTTTGCAAATAGAGTAAGTTTTTCAATCAAATGAAAATAAAGCTATTGAAAAATATAGGTAAAATATATTTTCTTAAAACTTGGATCACATACCTTATTGAAAGAAAAATTTCAACAAAAAATGAAAAAGAAAAAGAAATGGCAAGGCTTTTAGTGCTTAAAATTTTCACATCTCTGTAGATAGTTGGAGACTAGTTCTGTGGCACTTTAACATCTACAGAGAGCTTTCAGGGATCAAGTGTCATCAGTTTATACTCAACTGAACCCATAGCCTAGGTATCACTATCATCTCAGCTTTACAGATTGAGAAACTGATCTTGGAGAGTGACTTGGAAGTGACTGACCTGAGATCACAGAGAAAGTCAGCAGCAGACTGGCTATACAGTTAGTTTCTTCTGTTCATTGCAGCATTTACTGAGCTTCTGTTGTATGCCAGACTCTGGGCTAGTTCTAGGGGTAGAGAGGTGGATACAGTGCTACTTCTGGTGCCCACAGGTGCACACACACACTCTTCCCTACCGAAGGCCCTTCTTTTCTGCTTTTGCTCGATCTCCTCTCTCGGCTGACTCAAAGTCAGAGAATACTCCTGTGGCTCCTGGAGTGTGGGCATGCAAGGAAGCTTCTCCCATAGGGACATCCCCACTTGTACCCCCTTAAATCACACAAGCTGATGAATAGAGAGATTCAAAAGAGCCTAGTCTCCCAGAAAAATAATTGCTCTGAAACTTTTTTTTTCATTGCTTACAAAAGGCTGAAATACTGCATTTGAAATTAGGTTGAGACCTGTCTCACAGCTAAGGGAGCCTGCAATGGTCTTGATATTTGTGTCCTCCCAAGATTCAGATATTAAAATTTATCACCAATGTGATGGGATTAGGAGGTAATTCTGTCATGAGGAGGGTGGAACTCTTGTGAATGAGATTAATGCCCTTATAAGAGTCCCAGGGAAGCTTGTTTGTCCCCTTCACCTTCAGAAGACCCAGGGAAAATACAGCCCTCTGTTGTTGTTAGGTGCCATCAAGTCGGTATCCAACTCACAGCAACCCTACGTACAACAGGCAAAACACTATTGTCAGTGCTTCTCTGCTGTTCATAGGGTTTTCAATGGCTGCTTGATTTTTGGGAGTAGGTTGCTGGGTCCATCTCCCAAGCCTACAGCACCTGGTGTTCCCAGGTGATCTCCCATCCAAGTACTAACCAGGCCCAACCCTACTTAGCTTCCGAGATCTGACGGGATCGGATCCCACAGGGCTATGGCTGCAGGCCATTGCACTCTAGGAATCAAGAAATATATTGGTGTCTTTTTTTTCTTTTTTTTTTTTTTTTTTGCGTTACTGGGGGTTGAACCCAGGGCCTCGCGCGTGCATGCTCTACAAGTGCTGGACCACTGAGCTGCACCCCCAGCCCTTTTTTTTAACTTTTTGAGACAGGGTCTCGCTAAGTTACGCAGACTGCCTCTGGTCTTGAACTTGTGATCCTCCTGCCTCTGCCTCCCAAGCCGCTGGGATTACAGGCGTGCACCACCACACCTGGCTCATTGGTGTATTGATCTCAGACCTCCCAACCTCCAAAACTATGAAACAAATTTGTGGTGTTAATAAGCCACTCAGCCTATAATATTTTGTTATAGCAGCCCAGACAGACTGAGAAAGGCCCCGCAGTTCCCTAGTTTGTCAGTAATGATGTAAATCATCCATTGTGAACCATTAGTATTTCATTCTTTAGTTAACAGTCGAGTCTTTTTATTCATCCCATCATGCTGTCCTAGCTTGATCAGCTGGAAGATGGGTGAATATCCCCTAAAGGTGGAAGTCCCTGGTGGCTGGAGCTGGGAAAGATGCATGCCCACTACAGGCAGAGGGGAGGGACTCTGTTTGAACTCTTCACATGAAACTCCTCAACTCATCTCCCCTTCCCCACCACCCTCTACCACTACACCACAGGGAAGCATGGTAGGAAGGCTGGCCTGAGATATTGGGCATCCCACATGAGCTGACAAGATGACACTCCCTCAAATACTTTTAAAATGCTAGTTCAACAGTTGAGGAGTAAAATGCTGCAAAGAAAAAAAAAAAAAAGAAAAGGAGCACTGGATCTTCTCTGCCTTCATCTTGGACACTTCCGGAGCAAAACCAGAGTCTTGCAATAAGGAAATCCACTCTCCTGCAAAGCAAGAATGACCTATTGCCACATGAGCACACTCCTCTGGGGGTCTCATCCTTCGCCCCAGCAGCTTGTCAGCCAGTCTCCACTTTCTCTGTTATTATGCCTAGCTTCATGGTATTCCTCCAACACACCAAACTCATTTTTACCACAAGACCTATGAATTTCTTTGTCCCTCTACAAGGAGCAGTCTTCCCACATGTTTACATGACTCATTTCACTTCATTAACGTCTCTTCAACTATCACTTTTTTAAAGAATACTCTCATAGCCAGCCAAGCCAAAAATTTCTGCTTTATTTTTCTTCACAGTAACTAATATTATCACCAGTTGTATTGTTTTGTTTGTTTACTGTTTGTTCTCCCACTAGAGTGTAATCCACGAAAGCTGATAAATTGTCTCATTTCTTGATGACACCAGTGTTTGGCTCATGAAAGGCCCCAAATTAATAATTGCTTACGTGAAAAATTAAATGATATAAGAATGAATGAATAAGTGAATGAATGGATGGCAACAGTATTCTCCCTGAGAAGACTTAAATTCTCAGCGATACCCTCTTATAGACTGGGCCCCCAGCAAGGTCACCACTGGTCCATTCTTGCACTCCTCTGCACTCAGTCCACATGGCCATTACCACCTCCTTTCAAGGGCTTTTCATTTTTTCCAGGGCCCAAACATCACATTTATAAATGAGGCAATGTGCTCAACAAGATAAGCTAGACTGCCCCAATGCTGTAAGCTGTTGGAGATTATCCTTGTGTTGTGCAGGCTCTGCATGGTTGTTCCTGAGAAAGCTTTATCTGCTCTGAATGCTTACCCTTATTAACCTCTTATAGTTAACACGGAACATTATTGTCATGCTTTTCTGTTATTCACAGGATTTTCGATGGCTGATTGTTTTTTGGAAGTGGGTTGCCAGGTCCTTCTCCCAAGCCTACGGCACCTGGTGTTCCCAGGTGGTCTCCCACCCAAGTACTAACCAGGCCCAACTCTGCTTAGCTTCTGAGATCTGATCGGACTCCACAGTGGCACAGCTGTAGGCATTCAGAGAGTAGACAGTGTTTATTGTAAACTGATGTAGACTGATGCATGGTCTCTGCAGCAGTCCTTGACATTTTAGGGGTCACAGAGCTCTTTTAATAATATAACAAAAGCTAAACACCTAGCCCTTTCTCCTACCCAACCAAAATACATCAGTACACATATAGATAAAACTGCATACAATTTTAGAGGGTTCCCCAAAGAAAAACCACGAGGGTCTTTTCTAAAAGGAACAAGCCTGGTCTTTTAGATCAGGGCTTTTGTGAGACTAAGGACAAGGTTCAGGACTGGACAGGAGTTCCATTTCCTTGGTCCTCTCCTTAAGATAATGTATGTTGAGAGAAATAGCCATCTTATACACATGTAGAAAATCCCACTTAAGCATACTTCAATTGTGAAACCTTGTTTCAAGCTTCCTTCTGAGAGGGTCTGCTTTAGGCTTTATCTGAGTTTTAATAATTTGGCTTTCCTAGTTTTTCCTATTATTGTGTCCTTTCCAGAAATGTGTTAAAAAAAAAAAAAAAAGTCAGTGAAGAAAGCGGGGCACTGTGATGCATGCCTGTAATCCCAGTGAATCAGGAGGCTGAGGCAGGAGGATAGTGACTTCAAGGCCAGAGCCAGCTTGCACAACTTAGCAAGACCCTGTCTCAAAATGAAAAAATACAAAAGAGGCTGTGGAAACAATGCAGACTCAAAATGAGAAATACTGCATGTTCTCTTTCATATGCAGGAGCTAAAGCTACCTTAAAGGGGAAAAAATTATGTAGACATATAAAACCATACTTATCTAAGATTGGAAATTACAAGCAGGCCCAATATGAGGGAGGGGGGGAACAACGTAAAGGGGCAAAGAGGGAGAGAAAAACTACAAAATACAGGATGCAACTCTATGAAAATACAAAAATATCAGAGTATAACCCATGGTTATGTATAACTGTCACTATATACTAATTAAAATTCTTACTTTTTTCTTTTCCATTATTTTGTTCTGTAAAATGTTTAAGGAGATGGAAGTATAAGCAACTGGATAGTTTGATTTGATAGTTGCATAAGAGATATATCAACTGACTTGAGGTGTCTGTACCCCAAAAACATGTATAAATAAAATATTAACTTTAAAAAAAAAAAAGGTTGTGGTGCAGTTCAATGATGAGCACTTGCCTAGCATGTGCAAAGGCCCTGTGTTGAACACACTTGAACTGCCAAAAATAAATAAATAAATACCTCAGTGAACTCAGTGAAAATGTCACTGCTTGTCCACAAGGGGGCAGGGTAAATCTAAAAAACAGAATGTGGATGTGGCCTGGCTCTGCAGCAGCAGTGACCTAGGCCTTCCTAATTACACACAGCCACCCAGACACTCACTCCTGTCACCCTGCTGTTTCACACTGTCAAGAAGATCCATCTCATCAGGTGCACAGTGCCCTGCTCTCCGGCCAATATGGAAGCTGTTTTTCAGCATCTGAGAAAGGAACCATTTCCTCCCCATCCCCCAAGCTTAGCACATTTAGTTGTATTTGTGAAGAATACAGTAATAGGTGCTGGTGTTCTTATGCATGGTAGTAGTGGGAAAAAACCAGAAGCCAAGAGAAATGACAAGGAAAAACAAGTTTATGAAAAGTACATTCTTATGAGAGCTAATCATTTTGATGATGAGAGAAGAGAAAGAAACAGACATTTGTTAGATCTACCATATGCTATTCTTAGATAATCTCACATTTTAATGCCTCATGGTAACCAGGAAATCAGTTGTACCATCCCCACTTTACCCCAGACTACGTGGTTAACAACTCTCAAGGCACAGTTCAAACCCTGGTCTTTCCAGTAAATCCCACTGCCTTTCATAAATTCCAGAAAAGAGAAAAAAATCCCTTCAGAACAAACAAATTAACAAGTGTAGATAATATTACCCAAATAAAGCCCACAGATACTCAGGGAGTGCTAATTAAAGCCAGGTAAGGGAGTATATATTTAAGCATAACTTCTGGACAAAGTTGGTACTGAGTTGAATAGTGGAGAAGGTGCAAGTTATGGATTGATAAAAACAAAAGCACTAAGGAAGGAAGTCACATGACATGGAGACTAATTTAACTGAGGCAGAAGACTTAAAGGAAAAAGTAATGAGAGTAATTGTTCAACTCAACAGGAATTTACTAAGCTTTGGCTTTGTGCAAGGTACACTGAACTAGGGGATAGGGAGGATGCAAGTGAAAAGAAATAATGCCTTTGCTTGAAGACTTTTTATTAAAATGAGAGAGATCAAATGCGTTCCCAAATAATAATCGTAATATTCATAGACTTCAAATATAAACTAAAAGCTGTGGGAATACATGGATGGAGGATAGATCAAGGCAGACTCCATGAAGAATGTGGCATTTGAGCTTGGTGTTGAAGGATGGGAAAATAGGATCTCAGCATATAGCAATGAGGAGCAAGAGCCTGGGCCATCCCAGAGGAAAGAAGGGTGGATATCTAGAGGAATGAGTTTCCCAAGTGGTCCAAGATGAGCAAGTAACAGCAGGAAGATGTGTGTGCTCTGTGGCAAAGGAAGGATCTAAGGAAACTATGTTTTAGAAAAATGAATTGGGAGCTGAATCTAAGAAGTATCAGAGACAAAAAGAGGGAGTTTGCTAGGACAGCCAAAAGGGTACTAACGTAATCCAGGCACAAGGAAATGGATGCCCAGACCAGTGACAGAGAAAATGAAACAGAGGTTCTCCTTAGGTGTTCTGGCTTACACAGTAGTCTTCAGTATGGATAACATGAGCCAAACCCTGAAAGGATGCTCCTGCCTTTCTAAGACTGCAAAATGAAAGGCTTACCTCAGTCTCAGCACCTCTATGGAGATTACATGAGGATTTTTTTTTCCAGTACTTGGAGGTTGAGCCCAGGGCCTTGCACATACTTTGCAAGCGCTATAGCACTGGGCTGCATCCCCAGCCCCCCCCCTTTTTTTTTTTTTTGTATTTTGAATCAGGGACTTACTAAATTACACAGGTTGCTTCTGCCCTTGAACTTGAGATCCTCCTGCCTCTGCCTCCTGAGTCACTGGGATTATAGGTGTGAGCCACTGCACCCAGCTCAAGAGACATTTTTCAAAAGCAGCAGCTCTGCTCTGTGTCTCTTTCAAGAACGTGTAGGTTAAAAAGTTAGAGTTTTCCAAAGATGTTATAATTTCCTTTGAAAAGAAACTTTTTATTAGCACTAATTTCTTGCCACCAAACTGTTTTATTATACATCCTTTAATTAAAAACTACATATATAACCTCTTAGATATTAGCATATGTCTGCTACCATTTCCTTAAGGTGTTGAGTTTAACTCTATTTATGCTCACTCTCAGTAAGACAGAGTAGGCATTGTACTTGTGGACTTGTTTGTTTTAACATTGTAAAGCCTGAGTCAGATTTTAATATTGTAAAATCTTTGGTCAAATAATTCAAAGCCTTAATGCCGATGAACTAAAATAAAGAAATGGTAAATGCATTGTTTGCATTTTTAAAAACTCTTAAGAAAATTTAACTAAATCTGAATCACGTTTCAAGCTTGTTTGTAATAATTTTATTTTAAACATTACACAGTACTGCTTCTGAAGTAAGACAATGTCAGCCATTTAGAATATAAATTGAGGGGGATTAGAGCCTGTACATGTAAATGCTGGCTTAAATTTGTTCCCCAGCTACTTTTATACTGCTATTCTTTAAATATTTGCATAATCATAAGAACATTAACACCTGAATACATACTCTAAAACATATAGTAAAGCTGGTAGCCTTGAAAATGTCAATGCTATATCTATATGTAGATAAATGTATACATAGTGGCCTTTCAGGACTGTCACAGTAACACTTTATTTGCAGAGATAATATTTGTCCTAAATTTTCAGGACCCTAGAACAGAGCTTCATATGCTGGGTACACTGGCTCACACCTGTAATCCCAGTGACTGGGGAGGCGGAGACAGGAGGATTGTAAATTCAAGTCTAGAAGCAGCCTGCATAATTTAGCGAGACCCGGTCTCAAGAATTAAAAAAATGAAAAGGGGGCTAAAGGTGCAGCTTAGTGGTAGAGCACTTGTACAGTATATGTGAGGCCCTAGGTGCAGCCCCTTAGTACCACAAAGAGAGCTCGAGAGAGCACTTTATAGAATTACTGATGTGAATTTCTCTAAAGTGTATATTTTTATGTCTGGTTACATTATTTTAAAAAGTGAGGAAGACTGGCTGCCTAGCTTCTCTGAGAAGTGAGGCATGGCGTTTTTCTTCCTACAAGCGTCACATTCAGAACTGGTTCTTCAGAAAGTTGCTTTTGTCAGCATCCTCTCAGAGATGCATCACCTTCCCAAGCTCAGGACTAATGGATAAAGCCCCAGTATTTTGTAGAAAGAACCATAACAGCCACAATCACCAGGAAAAGCAGAGATGACACATTGGAACACATCCCTGAGCCAGCACACTGTCTCTAAGCCACATGTGGAAAAGCCCTGCCAGTGTTTGTCCCTGCTGCTCCCCTTCTCTCTTTTCTGGCCAGCCCTCTCCCCTTCCAGTAGGCACCTTCCTCTTGTAGACATGCCAATACCATCAATAAGGCTACAGACAAATTTCATTCTGGTCAGTAAGCCATTCTGCCTTTTTGAAGGAACTGTTTTACATTGATCTCTCCACTCTGTGTTGATTTTATAGTTTTAACTATCTAAGGAAACCCCTATTTTTCTTATTTCCAGATTTTCTTTTCCATATTAGGTGGTTGAACCCATCTGCCACTGAGCTGCACCCCCAGCTCCTTTTTAATTTTTGTTAAGACAAGGTCTCACTAAGTTGCACAGACTGCCTCTGGCCTCAAACTCTTGATCCTCCTGCCTCAGCCTCCTGAGTTGCTGTGATTATAGGCATGCGCCACAGAGCCCAGCTCCAGATTCTTAATGAGAGATAATTGTGCTTTGTCCCCTTAATTGCCCATGGTAGGAGTTTCTAAGTGCATACCCTTTTCATGTTTCTCTCCTTCAAAATTCTGTCCTTTAAACCATAAGCAATTTTATCTTCTCTATATTCTGAGTTCTTTTGCTTGATTCTTTTTCTTAGTTTTGTCACTACCCTCATATGCTTTGATGACTATTTGCCTCACTGAAGAGAAGCTGTTCAGTGATTTCCATACTTGTTACTCAAACCAAAGTCCAAGCCACAGGCTTAGAAAAATTAAATTACTTCTTGTTTTGTCTGTGACAAAAATAAGATTCATATTATTTTATAAAAGGATGTTTCTCTTACAAGGCATGTTTCTTTAGCAATGATTTTGTATTTATCACAATAGTACTATAAAACATAATGAACCAGATGAGAATCTAAGGAGGAATGGTCAAGAATAATGTTGCTTTAAATATTCCTTAAGAGCAAAAAGTGTCATGTATATCTGATGGCCTGCAGCTGTAGCACTGTGGCGTCCGATCCTGTCAGATCTCGAAAGCTAAGCAGGGTGGGGCTTGGTTAGTACTTGTGAACACCAGCTGCTGTAGGCTTGGGAGAAGGACCTGGCAACCCAGTCCCAAAAATCAATCTGCCATTCAAAACCCTATGAATAGCAGAGAAGCACTGACAATATTGTTTCGCCTGTTGTACATAGGGTTGCTATGAGTCAGACACCGACTCCACAGCACCTAACAACAACAACAACAACATATCTGATGGAATGAATGAGATAACTAGTTAACGAATAAATCCTCATAACTACCCATAGAAGATGATAGAGTTTTAATCATTCTGGCCATAGAAAAATGAATTTGGTGGCGCCTTTTAGCTGCAGATTGAGTCATTAAATATGATGTGAAGTCATCTAACTCTCCCCACACCTTCCCCAGATTGAAGCCAACATGTTGGACTGAACCCTCTTTGTTTTCTCTGTGGAGAGTCTGCCACCCCTACCCACTTGTCCTCAGGAATGTCGTTCTAGAAATAAACCAGCCTTCTCCCTGGGGTTCATGAGCTATACACAGAAGTTAATTCACTGGAGTAACTAGCTTCTCTTAGGCCCTTTGTAATAGTATTTCAGAGAGTCACAGTGAAGTGAGGAAAGTTGGAATCCTTCTTGGTTTCTTCCCAGCTCTTGCCTCATTTCCTCTGCCTGTGCTTCCCCTACCACTTTATATTCAGCTTTCCCTGACAACTATTACCTGCAGATGCAGGCTTCAACACTAGCTCTTCAGGCAGAGCTAGTACTGCCTGAAGCCATAACAACCCCAGCAAAGTCTCATTGCCTCACCTACCTACCACCACTCATTTGGATTTGGAATTAAGTCAGGCTCCATCAGACTATTCCCATCCTCTTTGCTGCCAATCACACTTTTCAGACAGTGTGCCAGTGACAAATTCATAATTTGTATCATAATGCGGAACCCAGTAGTTCCTCTTTTTTTCTCTTTCTTTTAATTTTTTTAAGTTTGTAACAAAAATAATGACTACATATATTTTCACTGTAAAACAACAACATAAAGCTAAAGTCCCCCTTGTTAGGATTTAACTTGCATTGCTGCATAACTTTTTCATTATTCTTATATTCTAGAATATTTTTAAACACAAGAAACACACAATTAAAATTCAAACACTATAGATGTATTACTTGTAGCCAGGCACTGTGGTACATATCTTTAATCCCAGTGACTCAGGAAGCTGAGGCAAGAGAATGGCAAATTCGAAGCCAGGGAAGCCTGTTTCAAAATAAAAATAAAAAACAGGGGTTGGGGTGGTAAAGCACTTCGTCTAGCATGTATAAGGCTCTGGGTTCAACTGCTGAAGAAAAAAATAGACACACACATACACATACATATGAATAGTAAAAAGGGAACATATCTCAGAGCCTTGCCCCATTTCCACTCTTGTCCAATGTTAACAGTTTGGTAGTAACTTTCCAGACCTTTGTAAAGGGCATTTACATACATATATTCTTATGCAGGTAGTTTTATGTTCATACAAATGGAATCATATTATATTTGTTCTACAACTTCCTTTATTCACTTACTGTCTCCTAGCTTTCCATTTCAGTACATCTAGCTTTACTTTATTAACATCTGCATAATACTCGATAGCCTACAGCCATACCACTGTGGTGTCCAATCCTGTCAAGATTTCAGAAGCTAAGCAGGGTCAGGCCTGGTTAGTACTTGGATAGGAGACCACCTGGGAACACCAGGTGCTGTAAGCTTAGGAAAAGGACCTGGCAACTCACTCCCAAAAATCAAGCAGCCATTGAAAACCCTATGAATAGTACAGAAGGAGTAACAATACTGTTTCACCTGTTGTATGTAGGGTCACTATGAGTCAGATAACCAAATTGATGACACCTAAAAACAACAACAATACTCCATAGTCTGAGTGTGCCACAATTTATTTAAACATTTCCCTATTGATGGACACCAGAATTGCTTCCTATTTGAGGTTTTGATTGTTATTACAACAATGCTGTACTGATCATCTTTGCATATATATTTTTATGTACTCTTCAAGAATGTCTCTAGGCTAAATATCTAAAGAGGCAATTGATGGGTCAAAAGATAGGTGTATTTAAAATTTGTACTTTTCAAAATTTATATGAAAAATATTAAACACTTTAACCACTATTTCCCTTTATTCTGCAGAGAGTTCTATCCTGGGAACTGACTTTGATCTTCAGACTATAGACAACGATGTTGTCAGCATGGAGATTTTCTTCAAAGCCTGGCTACATAACAGTGAAACAGACCAAGAACACATCCATCTTCTTCTTCCTTCACAGTGTTTCAGCAGCATTTCCAGAACCAGGGATAATCCAAGTACACAACCCATAAAAGATATATAGGCTAAGAATATCCTTGTTTAGTATTAGGACTTTAGATTGGTGAGGGCTCAGAATACAGAGTATTTGAAGACTAGGGATTGGATGAGAATTGCATGAGGCTGTCCAGTGCTATGAGGTATAAGGAAGGAAGTTCTAAAAAGTGGCACACACCTGTAATCCTAGCGACTCAGAAGGCAGAGGCAGGAGGATTGCAAGTTCGAGACCAAAGGCAGTCTGCATAATATAGTGAGACGCTGTCTCAAAAAGTAAAAAAATGGGCCGGGGGTGCTGGTCTGGGCTACAGCACTTGCAAAGCATGCAAGCACGAGGCCCTGGGTTCAACTTCCAGTACCAAAAAAAAAAAAAAAAAAGTGACAAAGAAAGCTGAACCTAATTAAGCCCAGCCAGCAAGAACCAATTAAGTTAGGAAAAATCGTAGTCACCTCAACTATTAGGCATTGGCTACACTACATAAGATCATAATGAAGCTGAGCATGGTGTCTCACACCTATAATCCAGGGACTTGGGAGGCTAAGGCAGTAGTATTGCTAGTTCAAGGCCAGAGGCAGCCTACTCAACTTAGCAAGACTCTATCTTAAGATAAAAAAACGTAGGGGGCTAGGAGTTCAACTCAGTGCTAGAATGATTACAAAATACACATGAGGTCCTGAGCTCAGCCCCCAAGTAACACACACATACACAAATTAAAGGGCTGGGAGTGCAGATCAGTGGTAGAGCACTTGCCCAGCATGTGCAAGGCCCTGGGTTCAACACCCCAGTACAAAAAAAAAAAAAAAAAAAAGCTTGCCATATTTTCTCAATATTCTCATTTTTAATATGGTAGATATTATTGGTACTGTAATTAGAGGGATTTTGGTACCTCAACAATATCTACATTGCCTACAGCAAAAGGAAGAGAATTACTATTTGTATTAGTCAGCTCATTCATCACTGTGGTAGAGAAACCAACCAAAACAAACTTATGGCAGGAAAGATTTACTAGGGGTGTGTAGTTAGAGGATCACAGTCCATAATGGCAGTGAGGTAGTCATGGAGGTGCAAGTAGCAGGGCCTGTGTCAGAACACCTCACATCTTGGCAGTCAGGAAGCAGAGAGAGCAACTGGAACTACATGTCTGGGTAAAAACCTTCAAAGGCCCACTCCTCAGTGACCTACTTCCACAAAGCTAAATCCTGCTTTCCTAAGTTCCATAAACTCCCAGGACAGCACCACCACTGAGGACAAAATATTCAAACACATGACCTTTGGAGGACATTTTAGATTCAAACCATGACACTATCAAATAGAGATCTTCTCACTAGAGAAATGTGAAGTTGAGGAAAACATGGCCCCAGACCATGTTCACAAAGCAGTTCAGGCAGTTATTGGAACCAAGAGATCAATGGAGATTAATCCAGTGTTCTAAGCCTGCCAACAAGATCATAGATACTGTTCTGGCTATTAATGATACTTCACTAGATGATAGGGGTAAAGCTATTGCTATTCCCTCATCCCTCTTGAAGGTTGGGTGAGGAGCTAGGGCGGCAGGACTGGCAGATGGACTTATCAGTACAGTTAGCTGCACTGAGCTTGGGAGAGGCAGTTCCTTGGGACCCACCTCCTCAGAGAGAGGAGCAAGGTGTGTCCTCTCCTTCAGGGTTTGGAGTTTTGACCCATTTTTCTCATTGAACAGAATATTGGGAGCTGGACATTGAGGGTTGAAGCCTGAACTGAACATACTGCTTTCTGGGGCATTTTTTACAGGCTTTGACATGACACACTAGGCTTTCTCCCTCTTCTGAGGGCTGTCTGTTGGCCATCTGCAGTACATTTGAGATCTTTTTTCTTCAGTTGCAATAGAACTCTGCTATGACCCTTGTTTCTTTGGGACAGGGAAGAAGCTTTTAGAGGTAATTAGAGAAGATTATGGTTTCCTTTCTGTCTAGAGGTAGCAATCAGATCTCTATCCCCCTCCTCCATTTAAACCCAGGACTGGGGTTGCCTTTGACAACTTGACTTCCTTTTGTGTGTAAAAATTTACTTCCTAGGACTTCCTTTCCATCCAGTCCAAGTGTGATTCTTCTCCACCTCATCCTCTGGAATTCACTTATCCATTTTCCTCTATTAAAGGCAGCTGGCAACTTTATAAGAAGCTATTTCATAGTTAATGTTATTGAGCCTTCCCCTCTGTGCCAAGTACTGTTGACTCCTTCCTGCGTTATTTCATTTCTTCTTTACACAGTACCATAATGCAAGTACTCTTACCATGTGTTACTGAATCTAAGGTGCTGTCAATTCTAAGATACAGCACTATTGTTTACCACCAAGAATGAAAACATTGCCAATTAAACTTGACACAATGCTTTCTTGTCACTTAGAAATATTATTTTATCCTTATTGAGAGTTCTTTTAGGTTAGAGTAGTAAGTCGTAGGGGTGTCTACTTGGCCAATGTCAATTGTAAAACAGATCTAGAGATGTCAGTTGTGAAAAATGTGACTTGAAATCAATTAAATACAATATTTTCCCTGTTTTACACATGAGAAAACTGAGACAAAGAAATTAAACACTTTCCTGGGGCTGCACAGAAAATTAATAGTAGAGACAGGATTTGAAGCTAGGCAATTCCAGGGCCCACTCTTCACCCTTAGAGTCAGCAATCTATATTTTGTACATTTGATCATTCTCAGCCCAGTGGATGTTCATTTAACACAAATCTATCTGCCTTTAGAGCCTAGGACTTTTCTACTCCTAATGTGCTTCATGTTGCACCCCTCTAAACAAAGAGGCTAAAGATTCACTTCTCTCACTAAGTGGGCTGGGGCCCTCAAAGGTCAGAAACTCCTGCAGCCAGCCTTTTTGCCACTGTTGCATGACATCTGCCCATGGCACTAATAGGAATTTCTCTGGCTTCCCCCACACACCCTTTTGCCAAGGCTTTCAGCACCAGGGTCAGAGCCAGAATGCTCATCTCCATCTGTAATTGTGTTTCAGAAGGCTGGCCTGGCACAGTGGCAGATGCCTGTAATCCCGGTGACTCAGGAGGCAGAGACAGGAGGATTGCGAGTTCAAGTCCAGAGGCAGCCTGTGTAACTTAGTGAGACTTTGACTCAAAAATAAAAATAAAAATAAAATAAAAGGGGTGGGGGTGCAGCCCAGTAGTAGAACACTTGTGAACTATGTGCAAGGGCCTGGGTTCAACTCTCAAGTACCACCAAAAAAAAAAAAAAAAAAAAAAATGTCTGCAGATCTTCACCATACATGTAGAACTTAGATACAGACTCATCAGCTGTTCTGCTGGGGAGGTCCTTACTGGAATCCAGATGTCAAGCATAGATGAAATGAGGCCTAGAGAAGTTAGCCCTCCTCTAAGGAAAAGTGTGAGAGGTGGATCTGGCAACCCACTCCCAAAAATCAATCCGCCATTGAAAACCCTATGAACAGCAGAGAAGCACTGACAATAGTGTTTTGCCTGTTGTGTGCAGGGTTGCTATGAGTCGGATAACGACTCGATGGCACCTAATACCAACAACAAGGTAAAGTGACCCTCTTGAGATTATAAATAACCACAATATTATTTTTTTAAGCTGACATTTTGCCACACATGGATCTAGACATGTAGCTCACTACAGAAAATGAAACAAAATAAAATGAAAACCCTGAACTCGGCTGGGCACGGTGGCACATGCCTGGAATCCTAGCAGCTCAGTAGGCAGAGGCAGGAGGATCGTAAGTTCGAGACCAGAGGCAGTCTGCATAAGTTAGCAAGATCCTGTCTCAAAAAAAGTAAAAATTGGGCTGTAGGTGCAGCTCAGTGGTACAGCACTTGTAAAGTACACAAGCACAAGGCCCTGGGTTCAAACCCCAGTACCACAAAAAAAAAAAAAAAATTCAAGCCAGGTATACATTTTACTGAAAAACTTTGTAATATCAATGATTCAAGCCTACTGTAACAGAACATTGTACGCCGTCACATGAGATGGTAAGTGCTAGAGTAGAAGCTTAATATAGAAGAGTATAATTACCTACATGAATAGCTCATACCCAGTCTAGGCACTCCTTAGAGCTGTTGTCTGATACTGCAAAGATCCTCCAATGCCCTAAAGATCTTATACTAAGGTTTCTTTGGGGGAATTAAAAATTAGCTATTTTAGGAACTTACTCTTCCTACACCTCTGAATGTCCCTAGAAGAACCCACAGAAAAACAGTAGCAGTCAGCTGACTGCCTGACTTCTGCTTTCCTGCTCTTGCTTTATCTGACCTGCAGTCTTGCCAAAGCTTAGCCACAGGGAAGCAGCAGAGGCAAGATCTCCTTCGGTGGGTACCACAGGACCTCTGCATATTTTAGCATTTGTTGCCTGCTCCATTGAGGACACATGTTCCTCTTAGACTGGATTACAAACAGATCTCTCCCTATGAGACAACTGCTCAGTCAGCCCAGAAGTAAAACAAATAAAAATCATGTCAAATCCAGAGAATAAGTTAACCACTGGGTAGAACAGTAGATATAGTACAAGTTGCAGACTTGCTTTACTGTCTCAAACCAATTATGCTTTCCTCTCCCCAATCCCCTGCCTCCTCTTGCTTGCCTGGTCAATGTGAAATGGGTGGAAGATGTTGTCTCTTAGTGGCATAGCCTGAGGTAACTTGTGACCCACAATCTCTTCTCTGATTCCACTTTTATTGTAGTGTGTCTGAAATGTGATCTCCAAGAGCGATTTCTCAGCCCATCTCTGATCCCTGGTACAGCTGATGGCATCTTGAGAATGGATGACCCCAAAGGAGACATCAGCACACTCTACCAGATGGCTTCCCAGTCATCAGCCTCTCATTACAAGCTCCAAGTGATAAAGTATGGTCCAGGGGAACCTCCCCAATCCATGCAAATGCTATTCCTACTGATTCCATGGCTAGGAAGTCTAGAAATTTAGATTATATCTCTAAGTGTCTGTCAGACAAGAGTCAGTTCCAAGGTAGCATTTACAAGTATGGCATGAAACCACAAGGTCAAGCTGCTCAGCATGTGGAGACCAAAAGAGTACATGGTGGAAGAAGTGCTGCCCCAGAACATTCAAAGGTCTGGATGATAATTAGAAATCCAGGAAGTATTTGAACACAGAGAAAAGCAAGATCAATGGAAAGGTGTTCAATCATTCAGTGAATATTTATCAAATGCCTGCTATGTTTAGGCATAAGTAGTACAGGGATCCAACTTTCAAGGAGAAAGTACTATACAGAATCTACCCGTCTCTCCCATTTCTCTAAGTACTAGAATTCCTGCTTCCAGCCAAGCCAGTTCTAGGATAGAATTAATAGTGATAGCAAAGGCCACCTGTACTGCTTTCTAGTTCTTACCATAGGGCCCACAAGCATGTTCCTGAGCTTTGAGAACCTTTTTGCCAGATTCCATGTCAGATGCTAACCATGCAAAGATGGATAATGTACAGATTATTTAAAAGCTTTTGCAATAGGCTGTTAGAGTTGGGCTGAATTTAAACAAATCTGGGTAGAGGTTTTAGATATCACTAAGGAGACTTTCGCTGCCTTTGTCTTTTCTTAGGGCTCTAAAATCTAGTGGGCTCTGCGAGTCATTGACATATGGACTCCCCTTCATCCTCAGACCCACAAGCTGTTGGCAGCTGGACTGGGATGAGCTAGAGACAAATCAGCAGCATTTTCATGCTCTGTGTCACAGTCTATTGGTGAGTACCCACATCCCCAGGTGAGAAAGAGTATTCCAGTACCAACTACAGAAAAGCAGCAACTAACCCTTCCGTAACCCCAGACCTACCTCAACCCTCAAAAGGACAAATAAACCTGGAATTAGTTTGAAATCTGGAGTAAATATGACTGGTTTTTGTTGGCTCAACCCAAAATAGATGCTAGCACACTCTACTAGATGGTTTCCCATTAATCAGCCTCTCATTACAAGCTCAAAGTGATGAAGTATAGTCTGAGGGAACCTCCTCAACT
>VMDO01022937.1:0-32600 GCA_007922755.1 Pedetes capensis
ATAGAACTAAACTTTCTACATAACTATGAAAAATAAAGTGAAATAATTCAGAAAGTTTTAATAATAGGATGGTGAATTTTGTAAGATAAAAGCAAACAAAAAGAGTGCTGGAGGCTAAATCTATTAGAGAAGATAGAGCTATGGCCAACAAAAAGAACACTTTGTAATAATAAAAATAGTCATTCATAATGAAAAGACCATTTAACATCATGAGCCAAATATCTCAATTTCATAAAACAAAAACTATAAGATAGAGAAATATATACATAATAGAAGACTAACTCACCTTTCAACCCAATATAATGTCAAAAAATTTAAAGATTTACAAGAATGAAATAACAATTTCATAGCAAAGTATAATTTACAAAAAATAACCAGTAAAAAGCCAGACGTGGCGGTTCATGCCTGTAACCCCAGTGCTCAGGAGGCTGAGATGAGAGAATCTCAAGTTTAAGTGGCCTGGGCAATGTAAAGAGAGGAGATGCAGTCCAACCTGAGTGAAACCCTATCTCCAAACTTCGCCCTACCACTGGCAAAAAGATAAAAAATTTAGATTAATTTCCTTGGGCCAAACAGAGAAAATTATCAATGTACTACCTCCAATGTTTTCACTTTCTATCAAACCTTGAAGTATAGGCTATCTGATGCTACTTCATCATGTCAGGCAAATTTTTAAAAAGTTAGCCAGATATTATTTAGTTTGCTAATATTATATTGTATGCAGTCATACCAGTGGGGTGTCTAATCCCATCAGATCTCAGAAGCTAAGCAGGGTCAGATCTGGTTACTACTTGAATGGGAGACCATCTGGGAACACCAGATGCTGTAGGCTTGGGAGAAGGATCCTGTAACCCACTCCCAAAAATCAATTCGCCATTGAAAACCCAATGAATAGCAGAGGATCACAGACAATAGTGTTTCACCTGTTGTATGTAAGGTCACTATAAGTCAGACACAAACTTGATGGCACCTAACACAGCAACAAAATATATTGGCAGAACATCAAAGTGATTAAGGTCCTTGCAACCTAGACAATAATAAAAATCAGTTGGGTTGACATAATCCAAAATGTAAAGTGAAGGTATGTATATTGCTAATCCTTCCTGATAAAACAGAACTGTTTCTAGTATCCCTTTATAATCAGTATAAAGGAAAATAGCACAATCAGTTCCTTCATTGATTTTCTCACAAGTGGACTACAACTAATACTCCACATATGAAGAGAGAAGCTGCAATCAGATCACTATATAATTAAATTTATCATAATCCATAGTTTTTCTCTAATACTTATCTGTCTTTTGCACAGTTGAGAATATTGGGAGTTGGTAGGAATCATCATCTGTGCACTTCTCAAATTAAATGATGACAAGAATCTTGCAATTTCCATAAGAATGTGACATTACTTTTGGTTTAATTTCTGGTGTGCCTCACCCAATGGTTCAGGAAGTCAATGTGGGGATTCTAGCAGTCTGTTTCAATTATTTATCATGGAACAGACAAATAACCATAGACATCTGAGCACATTATGAAGCAAATACAGCCCCAGCTTCCACATATTATTTAACATCATAATTTCCTGCTTTGGCTAGTGGACCACAGTGGCATTTTTGATTTCTAGAGTTTTCCTAAATATTAATGAATTGATTGATTTCATTCCTGACATCACCATGGATAGATACTTAACTCCCATAAATATCCCCATCAAATTAGAGATACTTGTGTATGGTCATTCTTTCCCTGTGCCTGGTTCAGTAAATGTGCTTATATTGGATCTGAAGGGTTGCTTAGTGGTAGAGGTCTTGCCTAGGATGAGACTTACTGGGATAAGTAAGAAATTAGGACAATTGGGGAAAGAGGCAGATTTTAGGAGTTGTAGTGAAAAATCCCTCAAACTGCTTATAATTTACTTTCAAGCAGTAGCTCTTCATTGCTAGATAAATACAAATCAGCATTGGCCTTTTTGTGGTTGATAAAATTCACAAAATGACTATCGCTGATCCATAGAGCAAATTTTAAGCTTACCAAAAACTAACAGGTAAACTGACAAACAGTAAGTGCTTTTCCTTCCTGCCTCTAAGCCAAAAGGTAAACTGATGAGAATAAAAGCAGTTGGTTATTACACTTTCCTGTCTTGGTCACATTTTGTGTCTGAGGCCACACACAAGGGGTCCTAGCAAACTGTAAAGTAAAACCAAGTAATAACCTTCCCCTCAGCCCAAAGAAGCAGGACTATTATTTCTGAGGCCACACTGAATAACTCTTGGCTCAGTACAAACAAAGTTAAACTAAATTAAATAAGGTTAATTATTTTCTCCCCAGCAACCCAAGGAAGACCAAGTTTGTGTTTTGTGACCAGGGCTCATGTCTCATGGGGCAAATGGCTACTTACTCTCACCCCCACAAGACTGTGGAGAACAAAGATTGGAGGCCCCAATCTCTCAGGGTGCCCACCTTCTCTATCTTTAAGATTTATTTTACTGTTATTCTATTTAAAGCTTGCTTGACCCCTTTTCTATTCTATCTTTTCCTTTCCCCAGGAGAGCATCCTAATCTTAGGTCACTTCACCCCAAAAACCTGAGGTTTTTCCAGATTTTCTCCAAGTTTCTCCAGGTTCCTCTAGGCTTCTCCAGGTTTCTACAGTATCCCTAGTAAAAGGTTCAATTGTTAGCACTGGGGGAAGAAATAAAAGTGCTTATGTTTTCTTTGGCCTTTGGCCTCTGTACTTTAGATTCTGTTTCCCATTAAAATTAGTCAGCTTAAATCAATGGGATATACCCCCATCATTATCCTCCCTAGCCTGCAGAAGAAACACACCACAGAGCTTTCCAATGAGATTGGTTCTCCTCTCCCTAGTTTATGTTTCAATGACTAAGGAAATGAAGTGTCTACTAGGCCCTTTTAAGAAATGCTGGGAAATACAATGGATCACATATAGTAAATCTATCCTAAAATTTTCATATTAAGATCTGGAATTTCTTCCTCTACATTATGTTAGAGAGTTTTTGTCATCTAAATATTAAATCTTTGCCAGTAAAAATGGGTCGCTATTGAGTCCTGGTTTATTCAACCAACAAAGTCAACCATCAAAGCCATTTCTAGTTACTCAAGCTAATACAATAATCCCAGTGTCTTAGATAAGTCTACCCAAAGTAAAATTTTTGGTTCAATAACAGTATTGTATTCCATTCTCCTGGCCTTAACATCTTTATAATCCATCCCTACCGATAGTATCCAGGTATCTGCTGATATAAACTAGTGAAATCCCACAAATATTTTAGTATTTCAAAGTGTCTTTTCCTAGATTAGATTTTGTTTTTGTTAAGAATATATAATCACCTTTTTGGAAATACAATTTCTCAAAGTATTCCCTGATGATTTGCTAGATTTCATTGTTATCAGTGGTTATGATTCCTTTCTCATCTCTAATTTTTTTCATTTTGGCCTTTTCTTTTTTTCTTTTAGTGAGATTGTCTAGGGAAGCATTTATTTTATTAATCTTTTCAAAGAATCAGTTCTTAGTCTTGTTAATTCTTTGGAATTTCTTTCTAGAGTCTAATTGGGATATCTCTGCCTTGATCTTGATAATATCTGTCTGAGTAGAGGGATGAATGGGAAGAGGACTATCTCAATGTAAACAATGCAACTTCATGACTGTATTAGAAAAAGTAGGAGAATATAACCCAAATAAGTATTTGAGTTTTACTATATATTTGAGTTTAACTACAAACTAGCCATAAGGCTCCATAAACTTTGTGAATTGATGGAAGTGCTGCCAGAAGTGATGTTAAGGATGTGTAATGGAAAAAGCCAATGTTATATTGCTCTGTATCCAATCATCACTTACTAGTAAAGGGGAAAAAGATTATATAATCAGATCCTAATATGGCTGTGGAAATGATGACAGATGGAGAAGTTATTACAAGGAAAATAGCTATCCCCTTGCAAGACAATTGTCTCAGGTAAGATTATAATAAGATCTTTAATCAATAGAAAGGAAGGTGCTTCAATTATTTGACCACGGAAGCTCAAACATCTAAGTTTCTTCTTAGACCTCCCAAAGATTTCCATGTCCAGTCTCAGAGTCATCACCACCAACACTTTACTTTCAAATAATATTCTTAGCAAGAGTGTGAGCTCAATTTATGTAGTAATGTATGTATGTAGTATGTTCTATGCAGGTTTTTAATCTGATTTTAAACAGTATTAAGCATATGTTGAAGAAAAATAAAATTTTAAAAGATTCTTATGGGGATACTGTGGATTTTTTTAAAACTGCATTTTGTGTTGGAAGTTTAAAGCCCTGAGTTTTTTAATTTCAGTAAACTTTTCAGAAATAACATCTCACCTTTTGATAATTAAAACTACCATTACTACTATAACAATCAAATCAGATATCAAATTGTTCTCCCAAATTGTTACTCTCTCTAGGCAGTTGCCTCAAGTAATCTCAGATTAAGAAATCATGATTTTAATGTTTGCTATAAATGATCAGTATCCCATTTTCCCCCTGGAATTGTATTTAAGCTTTTACCACTCAGTAACTGACTCAGAATCTAATCTTGATGAATCTATTTCCCTGGCCCACTGTGGATAACAAGTAAAAGGGAAATGATACTTTGTTTTTCAAGTAGAGAGGACTTAATGTAGGTAACTAGTGACATATATGTTGGTGAGTTGAATGAACAAAAAGGGATGAGCAATATCATCTAGAAATTAATGTAGAATGTGACTAATATCCTTAAAGCCAGGGTTACAAAAGAGAAGAATTGGCATTGTAAGAAGTCAGAAACATCCCTACCCTGTGGGGCTTGGACTGTTACAAAGGGCCTGGAACCCAGGGAGGTACTACCTAATCAGTGCTGGATCCATGGAGCAAGTGCTGTGAAGCTAATATACTGAGATAGTGAAGGAGTTCTGGGCAGCCAGGTTCTAAGACTGCTAAGATGGTGTGATACACTGGAACCAGGACTGAGGATGAGACTTTTCCTTGTGAATCTTGGAAATGCTGAAGTCTGCCATTGACAGGGAGGCTTAGAATATAAAAAGAGACTTTTACCCACTTCTCTCTTCCCATTATCCACTAGTGCACCTGAATCTACGTCAGCCAGTAAGAGAGATTGGCAGGTACCAATATAGTGGATGTAGGTTACTGCTCTCATGGTTATCTTTCTCACCTGGAAAAGGAGAGTCTGTTCTCCAAGAATTGGGATGTAGGACATCTTCTTCTCCATGCTAATTTTGATTCTTACTTCAAATTGCCACTGTGGTTTGTCTCTTCTATTTTTACTATAGTTATCTTGGGCCAATGCCTTCCTACCTAATATTCGCTTTGTTTTAGCTTTTTAAGAGAAATACATTACAATAGTTCATGACTTTAAAAAAAAAGATCCTTACTACTTTTAAGTGTGTGCTATGTTTTAGGCTGTACACTAAAGAATTATTGGTATAGTAGTCAAGATATTGTTTGTTGTTGTTAGGTGCCATCCAGTTGCATTTGACTTATAATGACCCTAATTACAGCAGGAAGAAAGACTACCCAACGCTGTGCCATGCACACAACCTTTTCATATTTGACCCCATTGTTGTATCTACTATATTTCTTCTCATTTTGAGTTATACCAGCAAAAGGAGGTCCCAGGGACTTTTACTTCTTTCCCATATTTAAGGTTGACCCTACTTTGACGAGGCAATCCTTCCCCAGTCATTTCTTGAATGCCCTTCAGCCTGGAGCGCTCCTTTCCTAGCACCATATTTGAAAATGCTTCTTTGCTATTTATAGGATTATCAATGGCTAATTGTTTGGTGAATGGGCTGCTGGGTCCTTCTGCCTAGTCTGTCTTAGTCTAGAAGCTCAGCTGAAACCTGTCTACCATGGGTGGCCATGCTGTTATCTGAGATACTGGTGGCATAGCTTTTAGTATCACAACAACATGCAAGCCCCCACAGCATGACAGACTGACAGACATATAATCAGGATGAGTAGGTATGAATTTAGTCTTTATGGTTTGCTTATTGTAGAACGGAAATAAAACATGTAGGAGTTTCAGAAAGCAAATAACTCTGAATAATATGAAGAGCCATATCATTGTCAGATCTGGAAACAGAGTTGAATGATCTAGGAAACCTATTAGAAAAAAAGATCATTTAACTACATAAACCATTGCAACCCTTCATTTACCTCATCTTCATTCCTTTTATATATTCCTAAACAATGTTCACAATGTTCTTTGTTTAGACATGACTTACTCTTGCATCTCCATAGATCATGCCATTCCAATTTTCTTCTTCCTCCATTGCTTCTGAGCTGAGCCAGGGACCTGTTCATTGTCTCACCTTGGTGAAGCTTAGCCAGTCACCCATTACATTTCCAGAATACTTGGTTCCCATCATTTGTAAATCACTTAGCACATGTGTTTTTAACACTTAGGACAACAAAAGGTGGATTTTCTTTTACCAAGTAAGCCTAATCAAACAGGAATTTCAACATTTTATCTAATTTTTATGCTTTCTATATCTTCCGTTAGATTTTGAGTCCCTCTTTCAAGACAATAAATACATGTTATTTTTATTTCTATTTCTAGCATCTAGCTCAATGTTGGATACATAGTGTGCTTCAATAAATGCCTAATGTTATTTAATTATACATCAATGGAAGAATGCTTCAGTCACATATTATAATGGTTTTGGATGGTCTGCACATTTCTGATTTTCCTAGCCACTCTGACATGACAAGTACCAATTTTCTAGCCTTTAAAACACCTGGAAAATATTATTTTTCAAAGTTAATATTCCTTACAGAGAATAACCATTTATTGCAGACACTTGATACCCTGAAGAAGTATATATTATTCAATTTTTTTAAGAGCATGTATTAGTTTTACCTGATTATTTACTGTTAGATTCAGTCCAATTTTAATCTTACATTCATCATATCAATAATTTATTTAGAAAATATTGCATAGCTTCCTTTAGAAAACTAGCTTTTCTTGAAAGGGAATTTTTATAGTCTCTGTTTTATCATACTTTTGATTGGAGAACATTACCATTCTGGATTTGAAATTATTATACTTATTTTTAGTATTTTTGAGAGAGGCTTTGAGCTGAACCTAAACCAATGAGCAGAAATCAGTTTGCACCAGGGTTTTCAAACAGCAGCTGCAAATATGAGGCAAAGGACACTCTTTGCCTATACGGTAGAGCCCTGAAGCAGGGCATCCACATGCAGCCATGCTTGTACTTAAGGATCTTAATTGTCATCTTAGGATATGGACAAACATGTAAGTTTAGGATATGGATGGCTGTCTAAGCTCCACCTGGCTTAAGTTATTTTGTTGTCTTTGATTTCTGTTCTTCTGAAGAAAGGCTCAAAAATATTAACAAAAGAAAAATGTATTCTACAATTAAGCATAGATGGGGTTAGAGTGTTAGGCTATTTCATTTCAGAAGCTAGTATGTTATCATAGTGAACAAATGAACTTTCTGTCTGGGCAAAAGCCTGATTGCCCTTCTAGCTTACTCTACCCTGAACACTAATGGATATGATGTGAATAGAGTCCAGTTGTGTCATTTCTAAACTCATTTCTTTTCTCTGCATCTTGACACGATATCAGTTTGAGGCAAGCTGTGGCAGGTACATTTTCTAAAAGGATACCCATGTTGAGAAGCAACAGCCAAAGGCTCAGTGCCAGGATTAGCTATTAGCAGTAGGGAGAAAAAAATCTTGTTTTAGCCATGATCACTGGCATGCCACCCACTGGGATTTGAAATAGTTCTGTTCTGTCAATTAAACAATTTTGCTTTCACAGATCTACTAGGTGTTTAAAGGATGTGGGGATATACTTTTCAGATCTTTAGTGCTATTTCAGGAGTAGATCTGCATGTGTTCTGTAACAATATCTGAAAAAAATTAAAATGAATGGTTCTTCTTTCAACAATGTTATTAATGTGCCCATTGCACACAGAGATTACCGGGAATAATGGTTTATAGAAATTTCATTAAAATTGATACCCCTTGCAAGGTATTTAATGAAAAGCCGAATATAGGAAGATCTTTCCCTTGGTCTCCCAGGATATCATGGTAGCAAGAGATATCAGAACAAAGATAATGTTAGAGTCAGGAAATACTGACAACTTTCTTCTTTAGTCTTTGAATTGCTTTTGCACCTGAATCAGTATTTTACATTTTCCTTTACCTGTTTTCTCTTAACTGCCCTCATTGGTAAGAGACATCAGTACACAAGATAGGCTGAGAGTAGTAAATTATATAAAGAAGAAAAATGGTGAGGTCCGAAGTGAATAGCCAAATATGTAATGCAAATTCTCCTCCCTCTCTCATACTTATTTCAACTAGAGATGTTTAATTTTTATCCTTTATTTTCTTTACACTTCCAAGTAGAAACTCCTCTTTATGTTTTATTTATTCCCACTTCTGACTAAGATTTCACCTGAAGAAAGTGTTATACTACTAAAAATTATTTTTTAAAAACATTGAACTATACACAATATATGGGGAAGAATGAGGTAAAATACCATCCTCAAGATTGTCATTTGAATAAACTACGCCAGTGAGAATAAACTACTCCAGGGAGAAAAGACGCTGAGTCCTTTGAAGGAGTCCATTTCCCTTGTAACACTTCTTATGAAAATTCCTCAATTCTGTGAGGCTTTTGCCCTCTAATTAATATTTATCAATGTCTTCTTGGCCAAAGAACTGAATAGGCACTATCTATACTACCGGTGTATTTTTATAGTTTTTATGAGTTGTTAATAATTGTTGGTTTTGAATGTAGGTGTAAGGCATGGTAATGTAGACAATTTGGAAACATGGTTTGTCAGTTTGTACTGTGTTGTTGTTGATCTTGTTAGGTGCCATCAAGTCCAACTTATAGTGACTCTTGGTACACAGAACAAAACACTGCCTGACACTGTGCCATGTCCGGCACTGTCAATGCTTCTCTGCTATTCATAAGGTTTTCAATGGTTGATTGTTTTGGGATTGTTTCAGGAGTTGGTTGCCGAATCTTTCTCCCATTTTTTTGCCAGGTGAGAAATCAACCCCAGGGCCTTAGAGAGTGTGGAATAGCAGTCTACCAACTGAGCCAAACCCCAGCACTTTGTATTGTGTTACCATACCAAATGTTAAGCTATATTTTCCAGAATTCTCTTCTGTTTATGAATCAAGTTTAAACTTAGCTACAAAAAATTCATGTAGGAGCTGCTCTATGAATGTAAAATACTATTCAATATAGTAGAAAGTACTGTTGGCAGCCTGTGGTCCAGCACATTGTCTGATATTTTAAAAATAAAGTTGTATTGAAATTGGAATACAACTACACTTGTTTTTACACTGTCTTCTCCCATTTTCATGCCACAGTGAGAGAGCTGAGTGATCCCAATAGAAATCATATATCCTACATAGCTCCCAATATTTTATAATATTGTATTTTATTTTTAAAAAATAAAAAAGATTACTGACCCCTGTCTTCCAGGTTAGTGAAGTGCTCCAAGTGCTGCCGTGGTTCATGCAGTTGGTCTGCCTCAACTATGTGAAACAGCTGGATTGACTCCTTTGGTTTCTCTGAGTTCTGAGCCAGGCATGTGTGCAACATTATGGGGTTCTTCACCAGCTTTTCTGTAGACCATCTACAGTGTGGGGCCAGGGATGGTGAGAGACAGAGACAATTTACTGTTTGTCCTTGTAAGTTTCAATTTATCTCCATATGTTCCACTTTGTTCTAGGTCTTCCCCACTCTTTGTCCATTTTCTTTTGTGCCTACCTTCCTTGTTGACCTATAGTGACTTTTAGCCCACCAGGAAATACCAAGGCAAGGATCTTCCTTAGAATTTTTTCCCAGTGAGCTAGGCACCGTTGCACACACCTATAATTCCAGTGGCTTGGGAGGTGGAGGCAGGAGGATCATAAGTTCGAGACCAGAGGCAATCTGTGTAATTTAACAAGGCCCTGTCTTAAAAACTAAAAAAATGGGCTGGGAGTGGCAGCTCAGTGCTACAGCACTTGCAAAGCATGCAAGTGTGAGGCCCTGGGTTCAACTCCCAGTACCGAAAAAAAAATTTTTTTCCAGCTTCTCTTTGTGGCCTCTGATTGGCAACTTTTCTATGTTCATCCAACCATCCCCTTCCTGACCATTATTTTCCTAGAAGCTCCACTCTTTTGTATATCTAATCTCTATAACAAATCTCAATTCCATAACACTCATATTGTTATGATTTTATTGAACTCTAAATGTCACAGGCATTGGTAATTGGAATGGAGTGCTGCCATAACAAAAACTTAAATGTGTGAGTATGGATTTGAGATTAGGTAGCAAGCAGAGCTCTCAAGACTTAATCATTTCCCCAAAGTCCTCATGTCTTAATGCTGCTACATTGGTATTAGGTTTCAAAATATGAGTTTTAGAGGTGTACATAATTCAAACCATAGCAAGTTTGCAGAACCATAAACCACGGTGACCTGTCCCAGATAAGTGACTGTTCTAATTTCTTCAGGTGACATATCAGATATTATGGTAGAGATAGTAGCCCTCACTGATGTGTCATGACTGAATTCCTGACCTATGTAGTTATGAGTATAATAAATGACTATTGTTTTATATCACTAAAATGTGAATAATTTTAATGCAGTAATAGATTTCGGAAATATAAATAAAGATACAAAGAACAAAACTCTCAACAATCAGTAAACATTTTGGTATATTTCTTCTAGTCCTTTATCTATGTATTGTGTATGTTAAATAAAGGATTTTTATCTAGATAGGAAGTTGTACTTTTTTCTTTCTTTTAAAAAATGTTAGACTTTCAATATCGTTCATGCTATTGAAATTGATTATGAAAGTAACTCAGTAAAAACTTGTCCTTTGTCATATTTATTTACTTTTTTTTGTTGCTGTTGTTTGTTTTCAAACAGCATCTCACTATGCATGCTAGGTTGGCCTGGAACTTGCTGTGTAACCCAGGCTGGCCTCAAATTCATGATCCTCCTGCATCAGGCTCCTGTGTGCTATGATTATTGGTATAAGACAGTATGCCTGGATCACTATATTATTAATGAGTTCATTTAACAATTTATACCACTTATTCCATCATTGAAAACATATAAATGTAGTATAATATGAAATATCACAATTTTCTTCCTTATATTCTCATAAACCTTTCTATTTTCATTCTTCATATGTTTTTTCATATAATGGTCTCTAACCTTCATTTTCTTCTCTTGAACTTCCATACAAAATGCCGATTTCAGATTGACCTTATCAATACTAAATCAAACTACTTTTACTTGGTAAACACATTAACTCATATCTCAGCTTGATAATCTTACTAAATTTTGATAATAGAGTTCCCTTTCTAATATTTGAAATAGCACTGCTTGACTGCCTGCTGCACATTACTTTCAGTTACTCATTTCATCTCATAGACCACTGAAATGTCCAACATCTCCCTTATCATACACTACCAAATACATACTTTACCTTCAATCACACCATCTTTTTCTGTGGGTTTCTGTTTAAGTACAGGGCTATGCTCTAGATCAAAAATCTGCTTTATTCTTAAATTTGAAACTATTGATTATATCCTCTTTTTATTCCACCTCTGATTGCTCCTATTGAACCAGTCCCATATCTTCATTTCCCTGATCCTTTAGGTACCAACTTCTCCAAGAATTTTTCCTGAAAACTATATTTTCTTACACATCTTTTATCCCCTTCTCAATATCATATGATACTCCTTCATACAATCTTCAGCACTTCAACCAAACTACTTTTGTAAATGCTACCAATAACCTGCACATTTCCTAACTCAATGACGTTTCCCTGTTCTCTGTCTAGATTGTCTCTGATTGAGTTGTCTGATCACCTATCTGCACTTGTAACATTGACCACACCTTCCTTTTGAAAATATCCTTTTTAATTTCCTTATTCTACTGCTTTCTGGTTCTCTGGTTTCATTTGTCTCACCTTATTCTCCTCTTTTAGCTCTTTCTCCCCTACCTAACATCTTCTTTGTGGGATTCCATCTTGTGTTTTCTTTTGACAATATATGTCTACGGAATGTCATAAATTCTCAGTTTAAATGCCATTTTTGTGATCATTTGACTTTTTCACTTTTATCACTAGCCCAGATCTTTTTCTGAACAGTCTTTAGATGTACATGTTTGCTTAACATTTCCGCATAGATCTCTCTTAAATATAAAATTTAACGTATTTTTGTCAATTAGATTCTGTAAAAATAGCTCTTGGGACAGGAATTTGAGATCCACAACTTATTAAGGGAGTGTTCTCAAGAGAAACCTGCAACAGATTGTAGAAAACAAGCTAAAGAGGTAAAAAAGTTGAGAAAGCATTTGGTTTCAGATGATACCAGTTTTCATCTTTGTCTCTGAAAAGTTTTGTAGAATAAGCTGAACTGAAGAGTTCTGCCTGGTTCCAGTCTTTTACATACCATGCTTTATCAGGTATTGCACCAGGAGAGTTGACAAAATGGTCAGTTGCCTTTGGATGTGGCAGAACTGGTAGCCTAAATCCAGTTCTTTGGGTAAGTTTGCAAGGGTAAAGCTTAGCAAGAGCACCCAAAGCAATCAAAGGATGACATACCAGAATGTTAGAAATGATTGCAGTCTAAGAGTTCTAGACAAAGTTTGAAAAATATCATTTTAATAAAAATATAAGCAGTGTCAAGAAAGTATACATATTATGTTGTTGTTGTTAGGTGCTGCTGAATCGAGTCTGACTCACAGGGACCCTATATAAAACAGAATGAAAGACTCCTCAACACTGTGACCTGCATATGATCTTTTTTATGTTTAAGCCCATTGTTCCGGTCACTGTGTCAATCCATCTAGTTGAGGGTCTTCTTTTTTTTTTCATTGACAAGTCACTCTCCCAAACATGATGTCCTTCTCCAGGGATTAGTCCCTCCTGACCACATGTCCAAAATACGTAAGACACAGTCTAGACATCCTTACTTCCAAGGAGCACTCTGGTTGCACTTCTTGTAGGATGGATCTGTTAGTTCTTTTGGCAGTCCATGGTATATTCAATATTCGTCTCCACAACCATAATTCAAAAACATCAATTCTTCTGACTCCCTTGTTCAATGTCCAGGTTTTATAACCATATGATGTGACAGAAAATATCATGGCATGAGTCAGATGCATCTTTGTCTTCAATGTGATATCTTTACTTTTTAACATATTAAGTGGTCTTTTGCAACAGCTTTTTCTAATGCAATGTGTCCTTTGATTTCCTGACTGCTGCTTCCACAGATGTTGACTGTAGAACCAAGCAAAGCAAAATTTTGGACAAATTTAATTTTTTTCTACCTTTATCATGAAATTTCTTACTGACTTAGTTGTAAGGAATTTTATTTTCTTGATGTTGAGGTGCAATCCATACTGAAGACTGTGTTCTTTGATCTTCATTGATAAATGTTTCAAATCCTTTTCACTTTCTGCAAGCAAAGTTGTGTCATGTGCATAATGCAGATTGTTAACAAACCTTCCTCCAATTCTGATACCACATTCTTCTTTACAAAATCCAGATTCTCAGGTAATTTGCTCAACATAGAGATTGAAGAGGTACAGTTAAAGGCTACAGCTCTGACATCCACCTTTTCTGACTTTAAACCAACCAATGTTTCCTTGTTCTGATCCAATGACTGCCTCCTGGTCCATGTGCATATTCCTGAGTAAAATAAAGTGCTGTGGCATTCCCATTCTTTGCAATGTTATCAATAATTTCTTTGTGTTCCACATAGTCAAATGCCTTTGCATAGTCAATAAAACATAGATAGATATCTTTCTGGTATTCTCTGTTCTCAGCTAAGATTGATCTGTCATCAGCAATGATGTTCCTGGTTTTATACCCTCTTCTGCATCTGGCTTGATTTTCCAGCAGTTTTTTGTCAATATACTGCCACAGTCACTTTTGAATAATCTTTAACAAAATTTTACTTGCATGTTATATTAATGATATCATTTGATAATTTCAGCATTCTATTGGATCCCCTTTCTTGGGAATAGGCACAAATATGGATCTCTTCCAGTCAGTTGGCCAGTCAGCTGTTTTCCAAATTTCTTGGCATTAGGAAAAAAAAAGAACTATTAAAATTTTAACACTCAATACATACATATAACAAAGGATGAACACAAGTCATGTTTGACTTATGCAATTACAGGAGGTTCTCCAAATGTTTACCATAGAAGAAGCTGAACTTGTTGCTGTGTGAGCCCTGCCAGATCTTCCCTTATGCACATCACACACAGTACCATGCATCTCAAACTTATCACAAATGCATGCAATTGTTAGATGTATTGGAGGTTCAGTTGTGTAATCACACCACCATTATTGTTGTATTTTCACAACATTCACAAATTTTACATATCACTTCAAAATAGTCTTGTGCTCCTTGAATAACAATCATACACCCATTTTCTTTGGCTGTCTTGCCTGTTACATGGTGGCACTAACACTCATTTGATTAATGACATCTTTTGAGTGAATGCCATAGTATACATTGCTACTGAAATTCAATTCAACTTCAAAGTAACATATATCATCTCTTAAAATGTGTATACATTGTTTGGCACCTCTAGTATATTATTTGGTACTGTATAATGGGTTTTATAGTAATTTAGAGTGTACTAATAAGCAACTTTAAAGCTTAAATATAATGCCAGGTACCATGATGCATGCCTGTTATGGTGTGAATTTAAAAGGCTCCCCAAATGTCATATGTTTTAATGTCTGGTTCCAAGCTGGGTACCCCATCCTGAGAGGTTATGGAACTTTGGGAAATGGGTCTTAGCTCTGCAGAAGCAGGTAACTGGGACTGGACCTTTGGTGGTTTTATGTGGCCTCCCCAATTCTAGTACTACTCTCTGTCCTCCAGATCCACCATGACAAACCTGCCTAGCTACTATGCCTTCCTGCCTCTATAGACAGAGATCCTCTAAACTGTGAGCCCCACTCAACCATTACTCTTATAAGTTTGTTTGGGTCTGATATTTTGCCACAGCAACATACCAGCTGACAAATACAATGTCTGTAATCCCAGTAATTTGGGAGGCTGATACAAGAGGATTATGCATTTGAGGTGAGAGGCAGCCTGTTGCAACTTAGCAAAACACTGTCTCAAAATAAAAAATTATAAAGGGGATTCTGGGGGTATGACTTAGTGGTAGAGGACTCCTAGCATGTGTGAGGCTCTGGGTTCAAACTGAAGTACTGCAAAGAAAGAAAGAAAGATGGAAAGAAGGAAGCAAAGAAAAAAGAAACGAAAATAGAAAGAAAGAAAGAAAGAGCAAGAGAGCAAGAGATAGAAAGAGAAAGAAAAGAAGAAAGAAAAGAAAAAATTATAAGCCTTAGGTTAATCATATTAGACACATTTCAAGTGCTTTGTAACAATAAAAGCCCAATAGCTACAATAGCACACAGTAGGCACTGAAGTTTTTTGCATAGATACAGATTTAAAAATTCTGTCTATGCTACTGAAATCATTCCATGTAGCATACTCTTTCACAACCATGTTCATCATCTCAAACTATTCCTCTCCATAAAAGTCTTTTTCCCCATCCTCTCAGTTACATACCCCCAAACTGAAGAATAACCATTGATTTCATCTTATCAATGAAATATATGGATTTTTCCTTCCTCAAAAGAAGTAATTGCTTCCTCCTTTCTGTTCCATAATACGTCTATGGATTTCTGGCCTAGGATTTTTTCATACCGTGTTGCATTTCTTTAGCTATATTAAAAGCTCCCAGATGGCAGGAATTGGGTCTTATTTATCCATCTTTTTATTGCCCATGTCCAGCACAATTCTGGCATAGAAACTGCTCAGCCAATATTGGTTAACAGGGAAAAAACAAATGGATCTCCCGTATCTTTTAACTTTTCATGTTCTTATAACATCTAGTACTTTTACTGTTTTTACATCTTTGACTCTGATTCCTTTCACATACAAATATATCAAAGCCTTTTCTATTACAAAATTGCAATTATGAAGCTTTTTTTGATGTCAAATTAGAGATTACATGACTGGAAATACCAACTTTTTAGACATATAGATATTTCATTTATCATAATTGTCAATAATATAGATGTCTATAAGCCTTTCTTCATAATTCTAAAACCTTACACATTCTAAAAGTCAAAAAGTTTCCTTGTAGCTCATCTGGTAATATAATAATGAATCCTGGTTTGATATGTATGAACACAAAACTATCTTCTATTGATCTCAGTTAACATGACTATTGAAACGGTCTTTGTGTTTATGTGCCACATTACTTTTATAAAATAAAAAATCTTCAGAATTCTGAAACACATCTAGCTTTGAATGTTTTAAATGCTCTAATGATCTGTATACATGGCAAATACATAATTTGTAGATTTTTTTGCGGGCTGGGATTTAGCTCAGTTGGTAGAGCGCTGTGCTGCAGTCTCTGAGGTCCTGAGTTCAACTCCCAGCACCACAAAAATGGGAGAAGGACCTGGCAATCCACTCCCAAGGCAATCCCGAAACAGTCAGCCATTGAAAACCCTATGAGGGTCGCTATGAGTCAGATACTGACTGGACAGCACCTAACAACAACAACAACAGGATTTTTTGCAGTAATGTGAAAAAGAATTACATGGCTAGTTATGGAAACTTTTTTTTCCCCAGTAGTTGGTGTTTGAACCTAGGGCTTCACACATAATTTGCAAGTGCTCTACCATTGGGTTGTACCACCAGCACGTTTTAAAATTTATCTATCTATCTATCTATCTGCCTGCAGCTGTAGCCCTGTGGCATCCGATCCCGTCAGATCTCGGAAGCTAAGCAGGGTCGGGCCTGGTTAGTACCTGGATGGGAGACCACCTGGGAACACCAGAAGCTGTAGGCTTGGGAGAAGGACCTGGCAACCCCCTCCCAAAAATCAATCTGCCATTGAAAACCCTATGAACAGCAGAAAAGCACTGACAATAGTGTTTCCCCTGTTGTACAGAGGGTCACTATGAGTCGGATACCGACTCGATGGCACCTAACAACAACAACAACAACATCTATCTATCTATCTATCTATCTATCTATCTATCTATCTATCCGTCTATCTATCTATCTATCTTGAGTTAGGTTCTCATGAAGTTATGCAGACTGCCTCAGGTCTTGAACCTGCCATCTTCCTGCCTCCCAAGCGGCTGGGATTACAAGTGTGAGCCAGCATGCCTGGCCAGAAATATACAGATACAGCTAATTCCTCTCTCTCCCTCTTTATTTTATTTTAATTTATTTTTTGTGGTCCTTTGGATTAAACGCAGGGCCTTCAAATGCTAAGCATTTCTGTCCCACTGAGCTATATCCCCAGTCCCTAAAGAATGTTTTATTTTTGACTTAGGTTTTTGGTAGGATATACAGGCTACCTCTGGCTTCAAACTCAGGATTTTCTTGTCTCTGCCTCTCAAGTCACTAGGATTATAGGCCTGGGTCACCACACCTGGCCACATATAGGGCTTTTAAAATTACAACAAAAATTATGTTTAGTATTCTTACCAACTGATGTACTTCTTTCCCCAAAAATTCATATGTTAAAAGGTGGTATTGAAGATGGGGCTTTAGGAGGTAATTAGGTCACCATCATGTGGATAGAGCCTTCATGAGGGGGATTTGTTCCTCCTAGACAGCTTGCTCACTCTTTTTCTATCATGTGTGGATACAACAAGAAGTCAACTGTCTAAAACCTATAAGAACCTGCCCATATTGGCACCTGGGCTTATTTTTTTAGCCTCCAAAGCTATGAAAAGTAAATTTCTGTTGTGATTTAGGGGATATGAAAATCAGAATATATCTTACTCTTTATTTAAATAATGACCAGATGACTTTAAGCTTTACTTTCACTATATTTAAGAAAGAGAACATATTTTTACAGAGCCTAAGGTGGACATATAACCAAAAGCAATAGAAGAGCTATGGAATTGTCTATATTTATACTATTTTATATAAAGTTGCAGGATACTCTGTCTTCTTGATAGACATACATGTATAGTGGAATAAAACCTCTTTGAAATGATATGACACACGCTTGGCAATTCAGTCACACCCAGAGGTTCACACTCCAGAAGCAGTAAGGGAAACTTAAAGCATGATTCACGCTCAAAGATTGTGAATCTCCCTTGAATTTGCAAGTGTACTTCCAGTAAATAACTCTGCAAATATTCAGTAACCATGGTCCTATTACTTGTTGGAAAGTTAAACACTGGAAATAAATAGTCTCCAAGGGACATTGGCCCAATCCACAAAAACAATTTGAGTGTGAATGTACTCACTTCCTGGAAAAAATCTGTAATGTTCTTATGTTTTCCCATGCAGTTTCAAGTTCATTATAATGAATTACTCTATTGTACCAGTAAAAAAATATGATCTTGTGAACCACTGGTAAGCCATCATGTTGGGTGTCCCAGAGACATCTAGGAAGTGTCTGAAGTCTGTGATCTGAGGTAGCAGTTTAGTGAACCTGTCTATCAAGTTTCAGTGACTGTGTCTCTCAGCATTAAACCTACTCAGCCAAGCTCAGCTTTGGGATGCTAGGGCTGGGACTCTGTAAAATACATTTCTGTTTGGCCAGGAGGACTACCTTTTTGGTCTGGGCTTAAAAGAGGCTCTGCAGGAGACCAGCAGGCTAGAGGAGAAAGAAAGGACTGGGTTCTTTCTGTTTATTTTCTGTTTCGGATTTTATTTCCTGCTTCTGTCATTGTTACCCTAGCAAGGTTTCAACGCCCTGGCAATAGAAGTTGTTTTTTTTTTTTTTTTTTTTTTTTTTTCTGTGTAACTCGGGTATTTAATTTTACTACTTTTCAGATATTCCTCAAAGCATTCTCATTGAATCCCCTCAGAGGAATCAGGACACCTGGCAGGTTCTCCCTGCGCACAATCTGTGTTCCAACTACCCAGGGTCTCTGCTTTGATTATTGATATCAGTACAGGCTGGCCCCAAGTACCCCTCACCTCAACCCAAGACTCTTAGTCCCCATTCTTTGGTTCCCTCTTCCTCCAATCTCTAATTTAATAATTCTAACCTTAACTTTTTTCCAACTCTTCTGGTAGGAGTTGTTTCCTGTAATTACAATCTACTCGATGGTACCTTATCATTCCCTTCTTGAACTTACAGTTTTCCAGTACCTAGTTCAAAAATTCTTTATGCTAAATCTTCCAGTTAAAATAACTGGTATGAATTCTATCCTCTGACTGGACCTTAATGGATACAGTGACATAGCCATGGAGTTGTGCTAAAATAAGCTCAAACACAAAACTTTAATTCAGCTTCTAAATACTCCTAACTAGGTGAGAGCTCAAATAGAATGTGCCACCGTCATGACTTTTGCCATGGCAACATATATCCAGTCTGATTTGCAGGTTAAGAGTACTAATTTCTGTGGTAAGTTTCTGCTTGTAAACTTCATTGGTTAAGTCCTTTCATCCTTTTTTTATCAATGACAGATACTTGGTATGGCAATTAAACTAATTTTCTCATATTTAGAGTAAACTTCTTGAATTAATTGCTGAAAAGATGTTACTATTTATTAGCTAATGTGTGCTAATGTTTTTCTAAAATCCTAGGGGAGCTCTGTTTGACCTGGAGATCATATACTAGTAAGAAAAATGTCCAAATAAACTTTCTTTCTTTCTTTCTTTGCTTTCTTTTCCTTTTCTTTTTTTTTTTTTCTATTTCAAAGTCATATTTCACCCTGAACTTTGCTTTCATATAGCTGGAAGCTTTTATTAGCATTTCCAGTTTTCCTGGGGGAAAAGTTCAAACTAATACTGCTATCACTCTCTCTATATGTTCACTATTACATTTCTTAACCTAGTCTTAGAATCCTTTAGTGAAGGTTTAGGTGCATAAAACCATAGAAATCAGTTCCAAAGTTTTTGGTCTTGGGAAAATCACTTTTTTTGTAAGCTTTATAGTTAATCTTCTTGTTCTACATTTTTATTTTTTGTAAGGTATTCATAAATGCCCTGAAATCAAAAGTAAATAAAAGTAAATTTGTTGGCTTATCCTCACTGGTATCATATTATAAGCACTATTTTCCAGTGGGTAAGCATAAGTAAGATAGATCCTGCCCAGAGAGTTTACCAGCTTACAGTGTCACTACAAAGGAGGAAAACAGAGAAGAAGCTGTTTTGCTTTTGCTTGAAATTCACAACAGCTGTTGTATTCTTCTCTACTGGTCCCAAATTTAATAAGACCCAATAAATCTCTATGAAAATAGCCCTGAGTCACTGCTATTGGTTTTATTTTGGTGCTGCATTCATGGTATAAAGTCTCTCTCTTCAGTAACCCTTCTGGTTACTTTCAGATTAATTCATGTTAAATATAACCCCCAAAACACTAGCCCAGAAAAGCAGAGGGAAATTGCATCCCTGGCAATGGATGTCAACTAGCAGAAAGCTTCCCTTAAAACCTAATTCATACAACTAGCATCTGCAAATCAGGTGTCAGTAAAATTGCTAGTCTGGCTATTCTCAGAACTGTAAGTGCTCTTTTCAAACCTTCACTTTAAATTCTTGGCTATTATTACCTCATAAATAATTTGGGGGGAAATATCATCAGAAGCTTATGTAATTTCCCTAGTCTGCAAAACACAACCCAGCCTCCTTTGTTGGAATTGCTGCCATGGAGATTATATGCCAAGTGTAAGCATCAGAAAGGAACACACCACTGACGCAGGTAATATATTTTCAATTCTTAATGAAGTGTTACTTGTCCACAACATTATCTCTTTTAGGTTCCAGTCTGTGTGCCAGTGATAAACTCCATAGCTCAACATCTTATCTATTTTTAAGTGACCAGTCTTTAGAGCTAATTTTCCTGTTTTTCTCAGTGAATTGATCCAGTCTTTGGCTATCATCAAATGCTTTACACAGGGTGCATGATGAGATTTTTTGGGAACAGGAAAGGAACTTAAATGTATTTCTTCTTCACTGTTTGTGCAGAAGTTGAAGTAATAGGCTCAACTGAGGTAAGTTGTCCAACCAGCTAGAAGCTCTTGGGATTTCTCCCTGAGATGATGAACAATTACTCATGTTATAAATACGAGCAAGTCCAACTACAAGATAAGCAGGTAAAAGGAAGGCGAGCCGTCTTCTGTGATTCAGATTATTTGCAAGTAAGAGAGAGTAACATGACTTCCCAATAGGAGGGGATAAATAAGCCAAATGGAATCAATATCCTTTGGGATGATGAAAAAGAAGGAAACCTAGTGTCAAGTGGCCTGCAGCCATAGCACTGTGGCATCTGATCCCATCAGATTTCAGAAGCTAAGCAGGGTCAGGCCTGGTTAGTACCTGGATGGGAGACTGCCTGGGAAAACCAGAAGCTGTAGGCTTGGGAGAAGGACCTGGCAACCCCCTCCCAAAAATCAATCTGCCATTGAAAACCCTATGAACAGCAGCGAAGCACTGACAATAGTGTTTCCCCTGTTCTACAGAGGGTCGCTATGAGTCGGATACCGACTCGATGGCACCTAACAATAACAACAACAAAGTGTCAAGTGGCTGTTGAATGGAAGGACAGCCATCCTTTAAGAGAAGGAAGGCTAACTCTGGGCCCTTACCTGTTCTTCAGAATCATAGACTAATAAGGTTCATGGAAACCTTCAAACATAATGAACAGTTACAGATATTGGCAGGTGTCTTCCCCGCAAACAAAGGTTGCTGCAAGGAGTCCTGGAGTGACTTATTAGAAGGTAGGCATGATGTTCCTTGAACATATGCCTGAGATTTGCTGGAGGGCCCAGTGAAATTTACAAAACATCTGGACAACTAGCCAATGAGACTGATTTACACGACTCCATGAGAACTTTTATCACTTATTTCTCTGTCAAACTTGAAGTCCTGTTATAAAGAAAGATTAAAAGGAGGCAGCCTGTGACTTATTTTTCTCCTTTTTCATTTTCAGGTTGCAACCTTGGGGCAAAAAATAAGCAAGAATGTTGAGAAGGGCACAAATCAGAAATATCAATATATCAGAATTTTATATTCTGGTCCTTTATTTAGGGTAGCCAAACAAAGGAATTGAGAGAAGATTTTTTTTGGCCTCAGAATACTGTACTGATCTGAATAAATTTAAAGTAGAATGTGAAGAAAAGGCACTAATGAAGAAAAATAACTGTGTAAAGTTATAAAACTTACCCTGTGGTCAGAAATGATTAAACCGTAAAATGTAATAAAAGAACAAAGCAATGTTTCTCAGAAGAATAAAAGAAGGAATTCAAAGAGAACACTAATAGCTTCAACAGGTGTAATGCCAATGTACAATAGATGTTATAAAATGTGCCTTAAGTTTAACATGCTAAATATTCTCATAAGGTAGGTATCAATCAAATTTTGATGCTGGGACCGATGACCAAAGAGCATAAGCTTGACTGTTTTGTTTTAAAAATAGCCAAAGAATAGAAAGGAGAATGTGCTAAAACACAGGAACACGTGCACACGTGCGTGCATGAGTGCATGCACACACTTTCCTGGAAAATATCTGAAGATTGAAGCTTGATAGAAATATTTGTGTCAAAATAAGAGTAGAGAAAATAATAAGGAGGTTTTAAAAAAATCTATAATTGTTTAGGGGGAACATACAGGATTCTCTTTGTATATGATTGTGCTCTAATGTGAAATCTTGGCTATAATACTAAGAGTGGAAGGAATTCAATGCTCAGATATGAGTTGAAGCCCCATTCTGCTCCAAGAAAAATATTAGATAAATTTTTTGTTTAGAGGGTAGAGGAAACTCCTAGTAGAACTGACATCCTGGACCAGTGCTGGCCCTTCTGAGTAGCAGTGGATGAGCAAAATTTCTTTTTACAAACAGCCCCCACAAGATGGGCTCTAGGCTTGATCCCCAACACACCCTCCAAAAATCTCCCCAGGTAACTCAAATCTTCTTTTCTGTTCACAATTGAAAACAAGCACGATAGCTTTATTGCTAACCAGTATGAAGCAACAGAGTTTTAGAAGTTTGCTGATAGATTATTAAAGGATATAGATTTATCATACCAAATATTTAACATACTAGATATTTAACCTACTTCTATATTAAATGGGGCTGGGATTTAGCTCAGTTGGTAGAGCGCTGCGCTGCAGTCTCTGAGTTCCTGAGTTCGATTCCCAGCACCCCAAAAATGGGAGAAGGGCCTGGCAATCCACTCCCAGGGCAATCCCGAAAAAGTCGGCCATTGAAAACCCTATGAGGGTCGCTATGAGTCAGATACTGACTCGATAGCACCTAACAACAACAACAACAACAACAATCTATATTAATATTGCTAGATATTAGGAATATAAATTTTGAAAACTTAAGCAGAAAGATGCATATTCACAACTATTGAGCATTGATGTGGTCCTGGCACAAAGCTGGATACATAATTATCCCCAAGTTATTTAATATCTTCAAAAATTCACAAGTATCACATTATAACATAATTATTATCATCAAATTGCATAGGAGGAATGAAAACTCAAGGGAGTAAATCACTCACTGCAGCATCTACAGATAGCCAGGACAGAGCTATGATCTAAATCTATGAGTTTGTCTTTGTGAGTGTAACCCTGTGACCTGAAGGAACATGGAAATCTAGCTGACCTCTTAATATGCCCCCATCCAAAGCACCTAAATAAATCCTTGTAATGGCACAAGAAATCTCTGATGGATTTGTATTTAAAAGGCATACATGAAAATAATGGAAGTTAGGTGTTCCAGGAGTAGAATAACCTCATAAGAGTATGTGAGAAAAGCTAAATGCAAAGATTTCCAAAAACAATAAGGACTTCATTGACTGTATTCTAAACAAGATGGGGGGGAGAGGGGGAGAGGGGGAGAGAGAGAGAAAGAGAGCGAGCGCGCGAGAGAGAACAAGTGTAATTTCTTACTCTTTAGGAAAAACAATGTTTTATCAAATTACAAAGACAGAAATTCTCCTCAGCCATCTTCTGTATTCTTTGCCATATTTTCAAGCATTGTAATAATGGTTTTCTAGTACATGAATGTATAAGAGTGTTAAAATTTTGCATTCTATGACTCCCTCCTACTGTGAAATCTTTAATACCATGTGTAATGTTTCCTGGCATTTGAAGTTTTCCCAATCTTAATTTATCTTTGCCCCTCTCCATTGTGCTCAGTCAGACACAGATAAAAATTGACAGTCTCTAATTAACGACCTAAGGAAAATTACTCTGTCTCCACAAAGAGATCCATGATTGACTTAATTAAGACCACAGCAAGCACTATTAAAATTAAGTTTCTTCTTCTGTGCATATATAAACCTTTCATATATGACCAAATGCTTGCATCTAGTCATTTTACACACACTGGATATAAACAACAAATTTTATCACTCTGAATATGTGGTCAGTAGATATGTTTATGTATTATTTGTACTAATAACGCTGGAAGTTTCTTATCTCGGTCATACTCTTTGTAGCATCCAGCAACTACAGACATTGTTGATGGATGATAACTAAAAGTCTAGTTAGTAGGATTAGGGTAGTTGTTGGGATCAACATTGATATTTTTGGCAGAGATAGCTTCTGTGTCCCTGTGTAGCTTCTTCTACCTTTTAAAAGTCATTTCCTGTTTCAGATGTCTGGAAATAGAAAATCACTGAAAAGTGGTGAAATTTCCCCCTAGCCTGAGCCAAGATCTCCTCAACCTCAAGATATCAGAACTCAGGCTATTTCCCAAGGAAGGCATGACCTCTACGCATGTCTCTGGATAATTCTGGCCCCCCAAGTGTCTTGTTTTGCCTGCTTCATTACAGAGCTCAGACCTTCAGGTGGCCACCCGAGCTATTTCTAATGGAGCTTGCCCTGGCACCTGTTTGTTGGCAGTGATATCCAGGACCACACTTGTACTGATTTGTGAGGATTGGTTACTAAATTTTCAGGAATTTTTTGAGCTTGTTTACATCTTGCAGGTGTTAGAAATAGGCCATACTTTGAGTATTTACATCACAGAAATCAGAAAACACTACAAATACAGCTTCTCTCATTCCCCAAACTGATTGCTAAATAGCACACCACTAGTGGTAGGCAAGAGTTTCTTACTGTTATACTCTGGGATAACTGGAAAGATTATTTGACAACCCAAAGAGCAAAATTTTCTGTCATCTGGTTTCTACAAACAGTAAGCTGCTGCACAAATACAGCTGAAAATCTCTCTCAAAAAAAAAAAATCATTTCTCCATCCCACTAGACTCTCCTCCACCCCTTCTTTCCCTGACCTTCATTTTGAAATCTTTTACCTTGCAAATTTGTCCCAGGTCAGAAATGCTCCCAGATTGCTTCTTTTTTTGTGATGGATTTTGTGATGGATTAATAAAATGATCATTGTGCTATTTATTTGGCTTGTACCATGGTTGAAAGGTAGAATTTTATAATATGGCCTTTTAGAGTTGCAGAAAAGTTGGTTAAATACTGACAGCTACTTAGCCACAGTTTGACTTTAGGTAGAGGATCAAACTCAGGTTATGCTGACTCTTCCTAATTCCTGTTTCTGCTGAGTCGTTCTAAGAAAAAGATTTTTGGAGGTCTTGAGTCTTGAGTGCTGGACTAGTAGAAAGGAAGGGGCCATGGGCACTTACTCTGCCTCTTTCCTTCCTTATAGAGAGCACCTCTCCTGATGGTTCACCCTTTTGTATACTCCTGTCTAGGAAAGGTGAAGTGGCCTATCTTGTTTGTAAATTTCAATGCCCTTCTCCTCTCCTTTTTCCCTTATCTGGGATCCAGCTGCCACAATGCCACTTTTATCTCTCCTTTCCTTGCCCTTTGCTGTAAGTTTCGCATGTTGGGAAATCCAGGCATTCCAATTCCATCTGTGACTGGCTAAGAATCTCTAATTTGGGGGTTCTGTACTGGGAAGCCTTATATATCTCTATTGTGTTCTTCTAACTGGTCTTCATAATACAGGTGATATTCTGGTTTCTACTTTCAGATTCCTTTTTGTCTATTAATGGTTCAGAGCTCAGGAAAATAGGAGTGTGATTTGTTGGGCCCTTTCAAAAACCAAAATTAAGGTAATTTTGGGAAAGTCATTTAAGCTCTGTTTTTCCATCAGAAAAACATAGAGGACAGCTACCACTGTCAGAGTTCCTTGATTCACACAATGTTCATGGGATACCTGTTATATCTCCTAAGAACCCAGTGTGCATCAATGCAGCCCAAGGCTCTAGGGACATTCTGCCCCAGATACCATGAAGTCATCTATAGATGTGAAAAATAAAAAGAAATCTTACTTGTATAGTGCCATAATCTAAAAATCAACAATAGTATTTATACTCTAAGTGCCACAGTAGGAACACTTGACTGGGCAAATTCAAGGGAAGAAATAAATATTTTTTCTTCTTAAGTCACCTCTCCCCAGTAAATCTTATACTGAACTTAGTTTCCTTTAATTCTTACTTAATTTCTGAAAATATGTTAATGAAAAATAGAAGTGAAAAAAATTGAGAAAGAAGCTGGATAATCTGTGTCCTATCATTTGCCTTTTAAAAATCAAGATTTCTCTTTCTTTGAAGTGCCCTTGCCCAGTTTTGGTATCAGGGTGATGATGGTTTCATAGAATGAGTTTGGAAGTACCCCTTCCTTTTCTAATTTATGAAATAGTTTGAGGAGAATAGGTATTAATTCTTCTTTGAAGGTCTGATGCTATGAATCCATGGGGGTTTGGGCTTATCTTTGTTGGGAGACTTTTTATTACTCTCTCTATGTTGGTGACTATAATGATTTGTTTAAATTGCTTATGTCTTCCAGCCTTAATTTTGGTAATGCATATGTGTTAATGAACTTCTCCATTTCTTCTGTGTTTTTGTTTTTTTGAGAGTACAATTTCTCAAAATTTTCCATGACAATCTTCTGGATTTCATTGGTATCCGTGGTTATGACCCCATCATCACCTCTAATTTTTTTATTTTGGGATTTTTCTTTTATTTGGTAAGATGAGATAGGGACTTGCCTATTTTATTAATCTTTTTAAAGAACTAGCTGTTAGCTTCATCATTTCTTTGAATTTTCTTTTTGGATTCTAATTGAGATATTTCCTCCTTGATCCCTTTATAATTTTTATCTGAGTACTCCTTTTGGGGTTGGCATATTTTTTGCCTTTTAACGCCTTAAGATGTGTCAATAAGTTATTTAATTGGGCCTTCCCTAACTTAACAATGATGGCACTCACTGGCTATGAACTTCCCTCTTAGAACTGAGTTTGATAGATCCCATAACTTTTGGTAGGGTGTGTTCTCAACCTTGTTTGATTGCAGGAATTTTAAAATTTCTACTCTGATTTCTTTGATAATCCATTGATCATTGACCCCTGTGTTATTTAGTCTCCATGAATTTGTAACATTTCTGAATTTTTTTTGGTTTTTGAGTTCTAGTTTTATTCCACTCTGATTTGATAATACATTTACATTTGTATTTGTTGAGGACATTTTTGTGGACTAAAGTATGGTCTATCTTAGAAAAAGTTCCATGTGGTACTGATAAGAATGTGTATTCCACATCTGATTGATGGAATATTCTGGTGACGTTGATAAGAATCAGTTGGTCTATGGTGCTATTTAAGTCCATAGTTACTTTGCTGATTTTTTGCTTTGATGACCTGACTCTTGGCAAAAGTGGGGTGTTGAAATCCCCCATAATTATTGTGTCGGGCCTAATGAGCACTGACACAAAAATCCTCAAAAAAATCCTTGCAAACTGAATTCAACAACACATGAAAAAGATGATACATCATGATCAAGATGATACATCAAGATCATTCTGCAGATGCTAGGCTGGCTTGACATATGAAGTCAATTAATATAATTCAGCATATCAAGAGACTTGGAGACAGAAATCACAGGATCATCTCAATCGATGTTGAGAAGGCCTTTGAGAAAGTGAAACATACTTTGATGATAAAAACTCTGGAGAAGATGGGAATAATAGAGAAATATCTCAAAATTATAAAGACCATTTATGACAAAACTATAGCCAATATCATAATAAATGAAGAAAAATTGAAACCATTTCCTCTAAGATCAGGTACAAGACAATGATGTTCACTGTCTCCTCCCTTATTCAATATGGTGATTGAAGTTCTAGCCAGAGAAATCAGACAAGAGAAGACAGTCAAAGGTATACAATTAGGCAAAGAAGAGGTCAAATTATCCTTATTCATGGATGTCATGACCCTTTACCTAAAGGACCCCCAAAATTCCTCTAGAAAATGCTTAGACCTAATTAACTCCTTCAGAAAAGTATCAGGATTCAAAATTAACACTCAAAGTCAGTAGTCTTCCTTTACAACAATTGTGAACAGGAAGTGAAGGAAAGTAAGGCAATAATTCCTTTCATAATAGCTCACAAAAAATGAAATATTTAGGAATCAATCTAACCAAAGACTCTGAAGACCTCTATAAGGAAAACTTCACTAGAAGATGGAAGGACCTCCCTTGCTCATTGATTAGGAGAATCAGTATTGTAAAAATGGCTATACCACCAAAAGCAATGTACATATTTAATACAATTACCATTAAAATCTCAATGATACACTTTGGCGAAATAGAAAAAATAATCCAAAAATTCATATGGAAATACAGATGACCATGGATGGCATCTAACAACAATATAGCCAAAACAATCTTAAGCTGCAAAACTAGAGCAATCACAATCACAATACCTGACTTTAAACTATATTACAGAGCTAAAGTAGCAAAAAGAGTTTGGTATTGGCACAAAAATAGGCTTGAAGTCCAATGGAATAGAATTAAAGATTCAGAGATACACCTACTCAACTACAGCCACTTGACCTTTGCCAAGAAATCCAAGGCTGTTCAATGGAGAAAAGATAACCTCTTCAACAAATAGTTCTGGGAAAATTGGATATCTAGCTGCAGAAAATTGAAAATAGACCCATATCTCTCAATTTGTATAAGAGTCAACTCGAAATGGATAAGAGACCTCAACATAAAACCAGAAACTTTAAAACTACTACAAGACAAGATAGGAAACATGCTCCAACACATAGGTATAGGAAAATATTTCCTTAACAAGATTCCAATCACCCAGGAAATGGCAAATGGGATTACGTGAAATTAAAAAAGCTTCTATATTGCAAACCAAATAATCAATAAAGTTAAGAAGAGCCCATTGAATGAGAGATCTTCACATCCAACACACCCTACAGAGGACTAATTTCTACAATTTACAAAGAACTTAAGGAAGCAAGCCCCATGATAATAAGTAACTCAGTACACAAGTGGGCAAAGGAAATGACCAGACAGTTTTCAAATAAAGAAGTTCATAGGACTGAGAAACACATGGAAAATCTACTAAATATCTCTAGCCATTGGGAAAATGCAAATCAAAACAACTCTGAGATTCCATCTAACTCCAGTAACAATGGCCAAGATCAACAACACAAATAATAACAAATGATGGCAAGGATGCAGAGAAAAAGGAGCACTTTTACACTGGTGGTGGGATTGTAAGTTGGTTCAACTATTTTGGAAATCAAAATGGAGATACATCAGAAAACTAAGAATAGAAATGTCATATAACCTAGCTATACCACTCCTGAGTATATACCTAAAGGGAGACAAGTCATAGTACCATAGAGACACCTGCATCTCCATATTTAATGCAGCACTCTTCACAATTACAAGAGTATGGTACAATCAAGATGCCCACCAACAGAAGAATGGATAAAAAGTCATGGTACATATAAACAATGGAATATTACTCATCAACAAAAAAGAATGAAATGATGTCATTTGTAGCAAAATGGATGGAAGCAGGGAATATCATTTTAAGCAGATGAATACTGTGTCAAAAAGAAATATATTCTCACTCATGTGTGGGATCTGAAAATTACAGGAGGAAAATATATGCATAACTTGTTGTTGTTGTTGTTAGGTGCTGTCGAGTCGGTATCTGACTCATTGCGACCCTCTGTACAACAGGGGAAACACTATTATCAGTGCTTCTCTGCTGTTCATAGGGTTTTCAATGGCAGATTGATTTTTGGGAGGGGGTTGCCAGGTCCTTCTCCCAAGCCTACAGCTTCTGGTATTCCCAGGCAGTCTCCCATCCAGGTACTAACCAGGCCCGACCCTGCTTAGCTTCCGAGATCTGACGGGATCGGATGCCACAGGGCTACAGCTGCAGGCCTATGCATAAGTAGATACATACAAATACACAATCAAACTTAGCTAAGAAGGGAAAATATAGGCAAAGAAGGACGGAGGGTACTAGTAAAGTGAAATATATAGAAAGTGGGAAGGAGAAGGGAAACAATGCAAAAGGATAAAGAGGGAGAGGATAATCTCAATGTAAATGATACAACTTTATGCGTACTTGGGAAAAATAGGGGAATATAATCCATAAATGCACATGAGTTTTACTATACATTAATCAAAACTTTCCATAAACTTTGTAAGTTGATGTAAGTGTAACCAAAAGTGATGTAGTAGTTGCACAATGGAAAAAGCAAATGCTGTATGGAAAAAGCAAATACTCTGTACACCACCAACATTTATCAATTAAGGGAAAAAAAAATCAAGAATTAGCTACATTCTTATTTGTCACGATACTGGTTTGCTTGTTGTTGTTGTTAGGTGCCGTCGAGTCGGTATCCGACTCATAGCGACCCTCTGTACAACAGGGGAAACACTATTGTCAGTGCTTCTCTGCTGCGCATAAGGTTTTCAATGGCAGATTGATTTTTGGGAGGGGGTTGCCAGGTCCTTCTCCCAAGCCTACAGCTTCTGGTGTTCCCAGGCGGTCTCCCATCCGGGTACTAACCAGGCCCGACCCTGCTTAGCTCCCGAGATCTGACAGGATCAGATGCCACAGGGCTACAGCTGCAGGCACTGGTTTGCTAGGGATGCCATAAAAAAAAAAGTACTACCAACTGGGTGACTGGCACCATGGATGTTTACTTTTCCCAGATCTGCAGGGTTGACATCTAAGATCAAGTCTGAGTATCAGAAGCCTGATTGCTTCTGAAGCCTCTTTTCTTGGCTTGTGGATCTGTGTGTTCTCTGTGTATCCTTGTAGGGTCTTTCTCTGGGCATATCTCAGTCCTCATCTCATCTTTTCATAAGGACACTAGTCACATTGGTTTACAGTCCTCCCTTAATGACTTTGTTGACATATTCACTTCTTTGAGACCACATCTCCAAATACTGTCACATTCTCAGGTACCTAGAGGAAAAGACTTCAACATGTGAATTTTGGAGAAATTCAGCTCAGCGCAAAACAGCCACCTGCATGAAACTTCTCCACCAATAGCAAGGAGCTTGCCCATGATATTGAAAATCAAGGATTCTAAGTGTTCCTTGTTAGATGTCAATTATTTTACAAGCTGTCCTTCTCTCCATCCATGAATTCCATCCATATTACCTGTGCTGCTATTGGTATTTGTCTACATCTGGTGGTTTTTATGTATGGCACTGTAAAATTATGAAAAGGCTGGAAAATTGATTACTCATTAAAATTTTCACCTATTTGTTTTTATTAGCAGAAAGAATTAAGAGGCCGTATGTTTCTTACCCCCACATGTCTGTCAGTTTGCCGCACTGTGGGGGCTTGCGTGTTGCGATGAGGCTGAGAGCTCTGCCACTGTAACCTCAGACATGAGCAAGGTTACCCACGGTGGACAGGTTTTCGGCTGAGCTTCCAGACTAAGACAGACTAGGGAGTAGGACCTGGCAAGCCACTCCCGAAACAACTAGCCATTGAAAACCCTATGGATAGCAAAGAGACACTGTCAGATATAGTGCCAGAAAATGAGGCCCCCAGGTTGAAAGGCACTCAAAAGACTACTGGGGAAGAGTTGCCTCCTCCAAGTAGAGTCTACCGTGATGACGGAAATGGAGTAAAACCCCAGGGTGCTCAACTTGCTGATGTGGCACAACTCAAAATGAGGAGAAACAACTGTAAACATCCATTAATAATTGGAACATGGAATGTATGTAGTATGAATCTAGGCAAATTAGAAATTGTTAAAAGAGAAACAGAGCGCATAAACATTGACATTCTAGACATCAGTGAACTAAAATGGACTGGCATAGGCCATTTTGAGTCAGACATTCATATGGTCTACTATGCTAGGAATGATAAACTAAAGAGAAATGGGGTTGCATTCATCATCAAAAAAGACATTTCAAGATCTGTCATGAAATACAGTGTTGTCAGTGATAGAATAATATCCATATACCTACAAAGAAGGCCAGTTAATATGACTATTATTCAAATTTATGCACCCACCACTAAGGCCACAAATGAAGAAAGGGAAGACTTCTATCAGCTTCTGCAATCTGAAGTAGATCAAACTTGCAATCAGACATAGTGATGATCACTGGTGACTGTAATGCAAAGGTTGGAAACAAAGAAGAAGGCTCAGTAGTTGGAAAATATGGTCTTGGTGACAGAAACGAAGCTGGAGATCGCATGATAGAATTTTGTCAGACCAATGACCTTTTCATTACAAATACATTTTTTCAACATCATAAACAGAGACTATACACATGGACTTCACCAGATGGAACATACAGGAATCAAATTGACT